>VZRS01003923.1:0-101872 GCA_013398055.1 Ifrita kowaldi | reverse complement strand
GGCGGCGGAGGGACCGGGAGCGTTCGGCGGCCCCGGAACGAGCACGGGAGGGCGGTGCGGGCGGTGCGGGCCGTGCCCCGCGGCCGGGGCTGCCCTTCCCCGCTGCTCGGCCCCGCGTACCGGCACAGCCCGCACCCAGCGGCCTGGCCTGCGGGGCTCATGCCGAACCGCCGGCTGGAAAGGCCACCTGCTCCCTGCCAACTGTTTTACACCAAGCTCGGGACACCAGAGCTGCTAATGGTGAAATTAAAGCATACCCTTCCCTCTGCCCCTTTTGGTCATGCTCGGAGCCCGAAGGAGAGGTGCTGCCTGACCCCGTGAGCCCCATGGCCTCTGCGTTGTGGCTCCTGGCGGCGGAGCCTGGCCCGGCATCCCTGGGCAGCGGGTGTTCTGTCCAAGGGTTGATCTGCTTTGGTCCCTGCAGAACAGGGAGGTTGGAGCTGAGTGATCTTTGAGGTCCCTTCCAACCCAAAACGTTCTATGGTTCTGTGAGCTGCTGCCGTGGAGCACCAAAACGGAGATACTCCCAGAAGTACCTCTGTGTGAAAAGATGTGAAAAGACAGCTTTGAGTTAATCCATAACACACATCTGTCAGGTGAAACCGTCTGATGCTGGTCACAGATCGATGTGGAGCTGAGCCCTGTTCTATCATACGTATACAAACAGGTAAGGCAGGATCCGTGATTTCAATTCATTGCTCTTTGAACACAGGTTAACATCAGCGGAGTCAGTAATCACGGGAAGAAGCAGCAGCTATGAGAATGACATCGAGAAGATTCACAACCCAAGGGGACTTTCGCCTCAACTAAATCCAGGCTTAAGAAGCAGACTTGCTTCCTTGTGATGCACAGAGGAGCCAAAAAGAAGGGAGTAGCAACCTCCCACCTCCTCAAAACACTGCATGTACACAAAAATCTCTGTCATCTCAGACAGGAAGAAACAGAAAGAAATCACAGTTTGCTTGTACAAACCTTGGTTTAAAGCAACGCATGAAATAGCAACAGTGCTGAGTTCAAAGGTGTCCAGAATACTGTGGACGAAATCCATGGTCCACTTGACCTTCCTGTGGTGCTCTTATGAACTCTGGACTTCACCACCACAAATATTTTGATGTGACAGCTCCCATTGCTGAGAGGAGGAACTTGTCAGGGCTATGCCCAGCCTTCAAGAAAGAGTGTGCCACAGTGGGTAGGAATGAACAGGTCACTTTCCATTGGACTTGTTTCATTTGTTTTCCAAGACTGTGGATTCACAAATGTAAGCCCTGCTGTGAACCCAGAGATAGCTGCAGAATAGACACTTCACTAATATCGTTAACTTCTTATCAACATAATTTTTTCCCACTCTACAAAGATTGTGCTGTTCCAGGATAGTTTTAGGAGAGTTTATGTAAGCACAAGAGTAAGGTCATCTGGATTTTGCTCGTCTTCTGTGGTGCTTTAAGCCTGGTTCTTCTCAAGGTGTGTCCTGTGACCTGGTTCAGGAACTGAGTCTTATTATAGATCAGTTTGCTCCTGTCTTCAGAACTGAAGTTAATAAATACCCCACAAATGCAGTTCAGAGTCTCGATCAACCACTTAAATAGCCTATTTCTCAACTTGAAGCTTAACAGCACTGGAGAATTGTGATTAAGGGTATGTAGCTATAGTGCAGCAATTTAATACTCAGATATGCTTAACTCCATAAACAGGTCAGAGCTTATCCCAGGCTTCTGCAAGCAGTAGGCAACAGAATTTTTGCTTTTCCTCTCTCCCACCTCAAAATCACTTTGCTTCAGTAAGTATGCATGGTGCACAAGGCTAAGTATTTATAGTGCCACCTACCTAAATTTGTGGCTGCTGCTTCTGTTCATTCCTTCTTAAAATCCTGGGAAATTCTCGCAGTAGAAACTGCAGTAATGAAGCAGCCTCACTTTGCAGTTGAGCAGTGAATGGGCAGGGAATGCCACAGAAAAGACTGCATGTGCAGCAGCTGGTACCTGCTAAAGAGGCCATTTGGTGTGAAAAATAACATGGAAGAGGCAATGTTTGTGAGTTATTTGGGGTTTTTTTTGAACAGCTTTGGGAGGAGCACACCAAGCAGAACAAAGCAAGGCAGCTTTCTCTTCTGTCAGACCATTACCTGCACAGAAGCATTCACAGCAGTGTAACATTACAGTTACAGGGGAGATAAATGGTAGGACATTTCCTCCTGCCATACAACACCATTAAAGGCTATTTCACCATTCAGTCATATTTTCAAGGCCTTTAGTTATTGTTTTTACTTGCCTATGGGTTCTTTCCACCTGATGCCCCAGCTATGAAACAGAGCCAGTCACGTCTCACATTTGTCCAACACACTGAGATCTGTGTATGAATGTGCAAAGACAGATGATTTTTTTTGAAAACAAGTCGAGTTGCTTGTGAAAAATAAACCAAACAAGTGTTATTTTTTAAATTTTGTTTTATTTATTTGGCAGTAATATCCAAACCCCCCTGCTTCAAAAAAATTACAAAATCAAGTAAAATAAGTGCACTAAGGAAACCTACAGAATACTGATAAATTTCACACACGTACAGGAGGGAATATAGAGGGAGGAGTGGGACTTCTTTGTTTGTTATTTAAATTTGGTTTTTTGGAAAAAAACAAAACAAAACAAAACACCTTCCCTGCCCCTTGTAGTCTGTACAGCAATCGTCCCAGAGGGCAATGGCTGAAATTCAGCACTTCCTTCCCCAGCAGCCAGGTCACCCTGCAGGAGTTAGTGACTGACCAGCCTGCAGCAGCCTGAGCATTGCTCAGTCTGGGCCACCCTTTTCCCCTGAGCAGGGAGCTGAGATGTTTCGGTCCCCTTTGAGAACTGCTGCCCTTAGAACGGGCCCCGCTCTCCACTGCATCCCTTTGGGGGGGCACAAGGAGGAAGAGGCTCCACAGGCAGCAGCCCCTTCCAGAGGCACTGTTGCTGCACTCCCAGCCTGCTGCCCCAGGCTACCCTGGGATCTGTTGTATGGCTTCTCGGAGAGCTCAGCCTGCCGGAGACCGCAGCCCGTCCCTCCGCCTTCAGTGCAAGAGCAAGCTCTGTAAACCTCAGCTGCCAGCACACATCTCTGGCTGCCCCAGCAGCCACCCCCATCCACAGGGCTGCACAGCCGCAGCAGACAGGAGGGCACAGAGAACACATCACACAGTGCAGCCTACAGAACCCCTGAGGCTGTGCATTCGCCTCCCCTTCCTGCACGTGCTCTGGTTTTCACAGTGGAGATATTCCTGACTGAACAAGATGTTATCCCCATCCAGGGAAAGCCTTTAAGGCAAGCTGTTGTGTTTTCTCTAAGGCACTTTAACAATCCAAGCTGGAAGGAAGTGATCTGGGAGGCACTAACTACCTTTTAGAGCAGGGTTGGAATAAAGCAAAACATTTATTAACAATGTTCCTGTGACTCCAGATCCAGCACATGAAGCCCTTTCACTTACACTCTTGGGAAGGAGCAAGGCTATGTCTAATGGGTGCTCCTATTTCACCAACCACTTCTTCCAGTGCCACCAGAACACAAACAATGACTCTGTCCCAGTGTAGCATTGTCCACATTACCCTCAGCTCATATGGACTCATTCCTCTCACCTTCACAGGTGAAAGCTGCTCAAATCCAGGCCCTCATGAGAAAAAAAAACCAGCCTCCTTCTGTATTTATGATGCCAAAACCTCCATGGCAGGGTACATCACTGTTCTCACTGGAAAAGTGGCACTATGCCAAAGTCAATGGAAGTCCTCTGGCTTCACATCAGGAAAACAGCTCAAAGACCAGACAGCCTTTAACACATCTGGCTCATGGGAAAGAGCACAGGAGGGACCAAGCTTCCTTCTTTTCCTATACTTCTAGGTATCAGCTCATTCTTCCTCTCCGAGGAAAGCACTGTGCAAAAAGGGGAACGTTGGGACAAAAGTCCTGCTGATCTTCACTCAAACCAGACATGCTTTTGCAGATGCAAGTGGAATTTTGCTTGAATAAGCAATAGGGACTGTAAGACACCCAGCAACAATTGCTGAAGTTGCTCACAAACAGAAAGACGGAAGTCACAAGCGGTTGTCTCAGGGCACATGCAACTGCTTGAGAGGCACAGCACAGGCACGAAGGGAACATGGGTGTTCAGCTGTGTCTGAAGTACATTTGACAACTGTGTAAGAAAATCAGCTGGGCTACAGAGGTGACTATCAACAAAACAGCATTTCATTCACATCTAGGACCAATGCTCTGAGAAACGTGTGGGATGAAACTGACCCATGAAGGAATGTGAGAGTGGTCAAAGGTGGTCTGATCAATGACACTGAGAAATGCGTCAGTAATGAGGCTTCCAGCCCTGACTCCAAACGCATACCTGGAATCAAAGAATAATGCTGCTGCCTCACCCCAGAAGAAGATGAAAAGCCCAAGATGATGCCAACAGCACAAATGAACAGTTTTCTACATAGTTAAGCTTTTTAAGATATTGTACTAATGGGATTGCCTGGTCCCTCTGTCTCTAGACTGCTTCGGGCAATTAAGAGAGGCATGAGCACAGACTTTGAGCACATGGTCAATGCTAGCTAAGGGAGCGGGAGCTAGAGAGCTGCAGTGGCAACCTGTGTCTGGTGAAACTAATTACATCCAGCCCTGTCTCTTCTTCCCACGAGGGACACTGCTGTCCCCAGCTGGGAAATACCCTGTAGTGCAAGGCTCACAATTTGCCTGTGGTGTTCGTGGCAGCTGAGCGCAGTGCGATACAAACTGTGCATGGGCATTACAGCACTGTCAACAACAAAAACCCACACGCTGGGTTTTCTTGAAAGATCTAGAGCTACAAAACATACAAAAGCTGAATCACTACCATAGGAAATAAAATAATAAAAAACCCAAAACAAAAACTAAAAAGGGGAGTCAGCATGTGAATGTGGTAAGGAAAAAATACGATAGCACCTCTAAGGAGGGGGCAGGGAGAGTAAGAGTGAGATGAGGTCAAAAGGAACCATGTTGTGTTGGAGCCCACAATGTACTGGAGGAGCTGCTGGGGACAGTCTGGTGGAAAGCAAGGAGGAATGTGCTGGACTCATGCCAGCAGCATGGCACCACGACTCCCAGGTGTCACACCAGGCTGACCAGCTTTGAGGAGCTCGAACCAAAGGGTAAGGTCCTTGGATAATGATGCCCTGAAGCACACGTGTTCAGCCACAAAACTGCCAGGCCTGTATTTCTGCAGCCAAAGCTGGTGCTGACAATTGTATTGACTGAATTTCTATCCAGCAGTGACCTCCATCCTTTCCCCAGATCCAGGGGAACAAGAAATCCCTGTTAGTTCTTGGAGGGAGCAGCTGTCTGCTCTGGGGAAGGGTCCCAGAGGCTGCTGTAAGTCCCTCCCAGCCTTCCAAGGTCCCAGCAATGAAGCTCCCTAAACAGGTGGACTCTGCTCCCCTTTCCTGGCCCCATTCTCTGTGTATTACAAAACAAATAACCCATCGCTATACATGTAAATATCTGTGACTGGGCAACTGTAGCAGACACTTGTGCATACTGAGATCAGCACTGGAGGACAGGGTGGCAGGTTGGGCCCATCCTCCTGGGCTCCTCCGCTGCGGAGGCCCCTTACATCTCCTTGGTGCTCATTCTCTTGGTCTTCTCAGCCGTCTCCTAGAGAAAGAGAGCACAGAAGTGAAGCTCTGCACTGACATGGGAATTGGTGGTGCTCTGAAGCCTTTGGTCCATTCACAGGCAGTGCCAGCACTGGCTTATATCTTAAAGCCCCACACCTGTATTTGTTCCCACAGGCAAGAGATCCCCCCTTTTATTGTGCTCCCCCTTCTATCAGAAGTCTCCAAGTAACAGAAGCAGAGGGAACTCCTCTGGCAAGGGGAGGCTTAGTGCAAGCAGACCTTCCCAGCCTCACGCTAACCTGATGCTTCTGCAGTTCCTGAATGTATCTGGCCATTTCCTCCTCAGTCAAATCTTGATCAGGTCGGTGTCTCTGAGCAGGCACCTTCTCATTCCTCCCTGCAAACAGAAATGGAGGTCAGTGTTTCACAAGTAGGGGATGGACATTTCAGACGCTGAACCATGCAGAACAAAGAGAGGCAGGTCAGCCACAGCATCCCTCAAGCTTAGAAAGCCTTTGCTGGAGGAAGGTATGGGTTGGCTTCCTAGAAAGAAAACGGGCCTTGTGGCTGCCTGGGACTTCACAAATTGGGTGTCCAGTCTGTCTCTGGCTCTCCCTCCCACGTGACTGATAAGAAAACCACATGGAAGAGGCTTCATATTATTCAAAAGAAACACCTATAATTAGTTCAAACATCTTTGCCTCTTGTAAGGAATAAATGGAAGCTCAGTGCTACCCAAGTACATTAACTGATATCTAATGAAGAGGTAATTTTACTCAATGAAGATGCAACTTGCTGATGTGTTTGATCTGATTCTTCAGTTTCATTATTCCTCTAACCCCTCTGCTGCTCTGACATGGGCAGAAAGTCAAGGAATTGTTATCCCATTGCATGGATGCAGGGAACAAAGTAGGCAGCAAGAACAGGTATTGCATAACAACTTTGAAGGTTGTTTCAGGGGAGGCAACAAAAAGAGTCTCTCATTCTGCTGCTTAATCTATGACACCTACACACAGCTCCTCTGGCAGCTCTATTAATACTACAGTTGTCTTTTCTCAGGTGAGTTCCTGCTGGTACAGCTAAGTCTGGGCTGAGGTGATCCTGCAGGCTCTGCTGCAGAAAGTCAGATAAACATGAAAAACTCTGTACACACTGCTGCCGTTCCCCTCTCTCCTACTCTGCTCAAACTACTGACTGTAGATCTGAACCAGTGTACTGCTGACAGGTCCCACACAGCACTGAAACAAAGCTCATGCAAGGGCCCCGTTTCTAGGAAAGAAGGCCAGAAAAATGCAGCAAGGGCTGAGTTGCTAGGGGAGAAGGCCAGAAAAATGCAGCACCATGCTGGGAGGGTGGATGTGACTCCTTAGGAAGGACCCATACATTTGCCAACACAGGGAAAAGGTGGCATTCCACTGGCCCTGGACTATCTGTGAGAAGGTGAAACAGAGAGCTGTTGTTCACAACTGCACCATGACCTCTCACAATTGTATCGTGGCTGTGCAAGTTTAAGGGCCTTCCAAAGGAGGAACAAACAACCCTACCTTACTATGAGCACCACCTTCCTTCATCACCATTATTCTACAGTCTTTGTGGCATGAAGCTAAAGTGCTTTTTTGGCATTGGATGAAGTTTCCTATATCCCCTCTGGATCAAGACAGGATCCTAGATCCTCTTTTACAAATTCCAGAAACACAGCTACAGTGCGGATACACAGACATATACAGGAAAGCTGACTTGCTCACACTTACACGTACAGTTGCAGCCAGTGATCTATTTGGTCTGCACCAGCTGGATGCAGAGTAGCCCTGGTCTGGAAGATATAGTGCTGAATTTTCATGACACCAGATCCAAACTACAAACTCCAGCAGCATTGCCCCCAGCTCAGTTACACACTTTCTGACCTCTGGAACAGTACCAGCTTGGGTTTGACTAACATGGAACATGAGAGGGTTATGCAGAAACCACGCATGGAGAAGCTGAGGAGAAGCTGGAGAGAGAAGAAACCTAGATAGCTGGTGCCTTTGGAAAGACAGAGAGCGAGAACCCCTTTTGTCCAAAGCCAAACACAGTAATTATGTGGAGAGCATACGGACCCTCGCACGTCATTGCGGTGCACACCCAGTTCCCACAGGCACAGACGCAGCGGTTGCACTCCACCTCGGTCTCTGCTCCGTCCTCGTAGGTCTCATCTTCCAGGGCACACTCTGAAGAGGCACAAAGCAAGGGCAGTGCTTGTGAGATAGTGAGCAGGCTAAAGACAACATACTTTGGAGATGCTTTAAGAGAGAGAACAGGTATAAGGTTTAATGGGAAGCCTTCCTTCCCCCAACCACCAGAAGTTTCCTAATGACTAAAATATTCATGCTGAATTTGGTGAGTGAAATCAGCCAAAACATAATTTGGGAAAGTCAAACACTTTGTTTTTCTTCCTCAGAAGAACACATTTCAACTTCTCAATTCCAAATGAAATTTCAGCGTTGGATGTGTTTGAATTTCTTTATCTGTTATACAAAGAAAAGAACCCCTGAAATGAAAGCTTGGGTTATTCTGATCCAGGTGGGGGTAAGTTGGGGAAATGATTTGTGTATTTTCTGTTGCCTTGAGAAAGGAAGGGAAAAAAAAACAAAAACGATTTCTCATTTCAGCTCACATTTCTTCTTACAGCTACATTACATGTTTAAGTCAAGGCCCCCCAAGCACTCAAAGGTGTTAAGTGATAACGAGCTGATGATGTTTTCCGGGGAAGGTGCAGCATCCCTAGTTTCTCACTGAAACAGGCAACAGTGAGTCCAACTTAATATTCCCTAGAAAGCATGGCCTCTGCCTGCTGCTCAATCCCACTGCAGTGGGATGTACGTCTGGCCCCTTTGGACCATCACCCCTCAGGGAGACAATGAGATGACTGGCTATGCACACCTGGGCAGTAGAACACTAAGCTGCTTTCACACCAACTGGATCACTAAGCAGGATTTGGAAGGATAGTGAACTTTGAGATGGTCATCAGGGAGGCTCTCTGTGTGAAAGGCAGAGCATAGCAGGACTTTGGTCTGGTCTGATTTTCCTAAGTTATCTGACCGTGAACTCCTCACATGATTGACCTCTGCACTGTTAAATACATGCCTTGACCTTACAAGCATACCATACCCATTCAACCTATGTCCTTGCTTCTAAAATCCAAACCTTTCTCTACACAAGAGCTGCAGGAGCTCTGGGACAGAAAAAGCAGTACTTTCAACAATGCAGGGACAGTGGTGCTGTTGGATGAGAGGCGGGCATATATTAAAATTATCTCTGGCAGTGGAGTTACAGCACCCGATGTCTGGCCTGAAGCTGATCTCTTGTCTTTCCTCCCTTCCCAGGACCCCTCTTGTTCCCCAAGATAAGTGAGGAGTTCCTACTTTTCTCTGGTGGGTTGAAGGATGGGCTGAGGCACTTGAGAAATTCATTGAAGCTGAGCTTCCAGTCAGCATTTTCATCTGACAGCTCGATGAGGGCATCTACGCAGAGTCCCCTGAAAGGAAACACAAAGGCTTGTTCTGCACTGGGCTGTGCTAGGCTGGTCCCTGCTCTACTGTCTTCAGAGTGCAGGTGAGTAAAAACAGTAATAACTAGGGAGACTCCAAGATGTCTGGCAGAAGAGGCTTCTCTAAGGAAACCTCATGGGATACAGAGAAAAGAGGAACAGTCACAAAATACTCTCTGTCTGGCAATGGGCTGAGCAGTGGGGGGATATTCAGAACAGCAGGAATAGGACATCCACATTTGTTGACATCTACAAGCTGTCACATGGGTAGAGATGCAAGCACAGCACAACCACAAGCAGCCTTTTCTCACAGAGTGGCACACAAAGAGAAAGGGAAACCTCTCAAACTACAGGCTGCATTTGAGTGGTGTTTTCCCACCATCTTCCTTGCACTGGATCTAGCTGTTAGGCAAAAGGTGAGGAAGTCCCCTGGAAAGCTAATTTATTAGGAAATAGAAAGAAGATGACAAATCTTCTGTCACCCAACTCCCCTCTGGCTGCACAAGTGCTAGATTTAAGGCAAAAGAGGGTTGGAATACGTGCCTAACATGAAGGGTAAAGATAGGACTGCTCCTCTTGTGGTGTTCACACCTATTTAAGTGAGAAGCCACTTCATACACAGTTATCTTTGTCAGTGCAAGCCCTAACTGATATTTACCATGTTCCATTCTACCACATCTGCCCTCCCTCTGGCATCCTGTCCACTGCCCACCTGAGCAACTTGTTGGTCTCCTGGTCCATGTAGGTGGTGATGTTGATGGCAGTCTCATTCTGCTCCACAAACTTCAGGAATTCAGTGGAGTCCAAGCGAGAATCACCATCATCAAAGCTCTGTAGGGGAAGATGTGAGAGGCTCTCATTTATCAGTTCAAGGTACACCTCTTCCTTCTTCCTCCTCCATATGTACTTAGCATTTTGAAGCTTTAGCGAGACAAGTTCCATTATCCCTGTTTTTCACAAAGAAAGAGGCGCAGAGAAAAGCAGCAACATATCCATATTAGCCTCAGAATGAGAGAGATATGATGCTAGCCTTGTTCTCACAGATAAGCTACACTGCCTTTCATTCACCTCCTGCTGCTTGATTTATGGCTCTAACCCTATTTCTTCTCTTTGTTCCAGCCAGCTCTTAGCTTTCTTATATACCTCCTGCCTTAAAGCAGACCAGTTGCATTCAAGGAGGTGTCAGCTTTCCAATATGTGTAAATCCAAAGCTGTGCCTGCACTCTGACAGTGACAAAAGGGAAAATCACAGGAAGCAATTTTCTGCTGATACCAGGGAAAAAATTTAATGCAATAGCACAACATCTCACCATCAACTTCTTAAGGTCCTGACAAGGCTCCTGGCACTGAAGAGCAGTGTTTTTAGCCCCAAAATCCTGGCTGTACTCCCACAGAAGTAATTGCATTTTGCCTTCCTGTTTGGAGATGTGACACCACAGTGCTGGGCACACAGCAGGAACTGCTGTGCCCCCTCAGAGACAGCTGCATTGCTGTGAGTGGAAAATTAATCCTGCACACAGACTGCTACCACCTAATTTTTGCTGTCTGATTGGGGCAGGTCACTGTGGCTCCTTGTGTAGTGTTCTCAGGAACGCTGGAAGAGACACTGTTGTTACCTCTGTGTGTTTCAGGAGAAACATCTAGGGCTAGGGAAATTACTCTGTGTGCTTATCCTGCATAACTGCTCCACAGCTCAACTTCCACTAGACTTTGAAGCCTCTTGTCCTGCTTTTTTTTGTGAAAATGACTGCAGTTCTCTTAATGACCCAGACTGTTGAGTTTTCTTGCTTTTCAAAGCTATAGTCTGCATTAAGGCATTCCCACAGAGACCCTCCAAAATGGAGCAGTTTCCCCCTTGCTCCTCTTGAAATAATGTCCTTCAAGGTCACGGCCTGCCTGACGAACAAAGCACATCCCAGTGAGCCCCACAAGTTAGGCTTCCAGGAGGGAAATAGCTTAATGCTACACCTACAAACCTCCCCATCGAGGAGAAGAGGGAAAAGCTTCATGTCAGTTATGTCTCCAGTGTTTCCTAAATGCAGGGCAGGAATGCAGAGCCCCACAGCTGGGCATGACAAAATTCCTCCAGTGACTGCAAACATTTATTGCTGACACAAATTTCTGTGCGTTTGAAGCCATTTAGGTTTGCTTTGCCTTGACTTGTCTCAAGTTGTTCCAAACTCTGAATTCTGCTTTAAAAATGTTTTAAAGCTTTATGAATTAGGTGGTTGATAAGGTGGATTACCACCTGACAAAGAATCACAGAATCATTAAGGCTGGAAAAGACCTCCAAGAGCGAGTCCAACCTCTGACTGAACATCACCTCATCAACTAAACCACAGCACCAACTGCCACATCCAGTTGTTTCTTGAACCCTTCCAGGAGTGGTGACTCCACCACCTCCTTTGGCAGCCACTCTTTCCCCAGCCTGTAGCACTGCCTGGGGTTGTTGTGACCCAAAGGCAGGACCCAGCACTTGGCCTTACTGAACCTCATACTGTTGACCTTGGCCACAGAAATTCACCCTTTGGTACAAGCAGAGGCATTGTTTTGCCACAGGAACTTTCGCCCAGTGGCTGGGATCAGTGCTCCAGAAAAAGCGGGACAGTAAAGAGAACATGAGGCTGCCTGCCTCTGAGCTGCAGCCACGGGATGTCACCAGCACACTGACAGGCGTGGGGACAGCAGGTGTGAATGGGTTATGCTGTGACAGTGCAACAAGCCTGTGGCTGGCTCACGCATTTCAGCAAAGCCCATGACCTGGGGAGACCCTGCAAAAGTGGCTGGGGACAGCATATCTGCAGGGAGAGGGACTGACACAGGACACTGCTGCTTTTGGGTGCTGGCAGGCACTGACAGGAGTGCCCAGGGCAGTGGGTTTCCACACACAGAGCAGCATTAATGGCTGCAAATGTGAGGATGTTCTGTGGAACGAGGGGATCAGCTCCTCTGTCTCACCAGGGGGTGCCATTGCCATGGCAAATTTGCTGGCAGTGCTAACTCCTGTCAGGCACCATTAATCTCTTGCTGTCAACAGCTCATGATTTAAATGCTCTCCCCTCTTCCCCACCTGCTCCTCCAGCTCCATCCTGAATGCTTTGAAGTCTCTATCAGGAGCCAGGCATGAGGGGGAGGGGCACAGCAGTGCATGTGGCAGGAGCATGGGAGAAGCTTGGGATCTGCTGGTTACAGAAGCAGGTGGGGATGGGCTGAGGACAGACTGACGGGGAGGAGGGAAGAACAGGATTATTGCAAGGCCCAAGACCCAAGTGGTTCCTTTCACTCTGCAGAGTAGTAGGGAACTGCCAGCTCTTAGCCACAACTGGGACATATTCCTTGAAGCCCCTAAGTGTCCCCTATACCCATCTCAATATGGCTGTGGGACTATCTGGAACAAAGGATGAGCTGCCACAGCTACCTGCATTTCCAGCACTTTCACCTTTTTTCCTCTGGCTTTTTACCCCTGAGATTAGTAGTTCTCTGCTCTGCCATAGGCACATGTGGCTCGCCCTCCTCCTTTCCCCCAGGGCAGGTCAGACAACAGGAGCCAGAGATGCTCCACACCTGGTTGTCACAAGCTGTGTCAGTGGCTCAGTCAGTGGCTGCTGCAGGCAGCCCGTAACACATCAGGCTGTAGGACTTTTCAGATCCCTCTGGTCCCCAGTTTGACAGGCGCATCACACACGGGAGCCTCTCAGCTGGGGGCATAGCAGCTGTTTTACAGTGTTTTACAGTGACAAGGCAAGAAGTGTTGTTTGGGCTCTGAGGCAGGTGCTGCTCTACTTGCCTTGAAATATTTGTCCAGGACTTCACTGTAGTTACTGCCCTTGGAGAACCACCCATCTGGGATAATCTCAGCTTCCAGCCACTGGATGACCCGGCGACGAAGCTCGTCCCTGTCTGACTGGTAGCAGACAACTGTAATGGGAGACAGTGCAGCAGAAGGAAAAACAAGGGTGAGAGAAATGAAGCTGGCAGGGAGACCACAGAGAGAGGACTGGAAAGAAAAGCCAGCCAGCCCACCCTGACGGCAGTTTGCAGCCCCTCGGTCTGGTCCTTGGAGTTACATCACTGCCGGATCCAAGCAGATGTGTCATGTGCTGAATAGTGGACGGGCTGTTGGTGACACCATGTGGCAAGGCCGGAAAACAACACTCCTGCCAAAGCTCTTCCTTCCCAGCCCTGAAGCTTGTGGAAGAACAACCCGAAGCTGACTCATCTTGGTGTGAAGTCCCAGACTGAGGGAGGAAGGTAACTGACAGTGTCCCCAGGCTTCCCGACACTGCGCAGAATTGGCATTCAGCTGTCAACCCTAAAATACCAAAACCTCTATCCTCTGCAAGGGTGAAGACTACTAGACTGAGCAAGCCTTTCTACCACTCTTCTCCAGGATTTGAATTTTAGGGCCTACTATCTCAGGAAATTTTGTTTCTTCAAAGCCCTGATTTGTCCACTCTGACTGGAAACAAGGGGGGTCAAGTTGGGCTTGTTCACTCACAGCGCTTGCCAGTGTCACAGACTTCTCCAGGCCGTTATCATTTCGTGTGCTACCACAAACCATGCCTTTAGAAACAAAACTAAAAGCCTGGCTGTGAATTGTCACACCTGCCCAGTGGACAATGAAGCCAGAAAAGGAATCAGCGTGCATTCACATCACTTACACACACTAAGGATCTTCTGAATCCAGTGACTACTATCACAACCAGATGGAGAGATGAAAAAACCCAGCTCTGTAGGGATTCTGCATGTTTAATTTTGAACTTCTTTAAAACTGCTCTAGGGTGGTGGCCATGCTCTGCATGGTCCTTCCTCTTCAGTTTGTATGAGACTTTGCTCTAATCTGTCCTAGGAAATTAAAGTTGATGATTATACAGCTCCAGTACTTAAAGAGGCCGTGACTGGGAAAAGGCTCCCATTGATGAAGCACAAGCCATGGTCCTAAAATCCAGAGTCTTAAGTACACATGGCAATACATAAGGGGAGAAACCAAGCACAGGGAATCGAAGACACTTATAGTTTAGGTGATCATAGGATCATTTAGGTTAGAAGAGACCCTTAAGATCATCTTGTTGGCTGACGATAGAAGCATTTCAGCTGTACCTCCTGACTCTCTGCCTCTGCACCCATTGGTTCAGCACTCCTAAAGCGAAGTTTTCTTTTAAAAGAGTTCTCTTGGAGCTGGGGACAACAGCTCCACAGTTATTCCGTCTTAGATCCCCAGTGAAGGAGGTAAAAGAGTGCTCCATCCCTCAGTCTGGGTGATGAGCACAGTTTGTGTCCCTGGGGGCAAACTGGGTTTCATTGCACCTTGTCTATGCTGAGTCCCTGAGACATCCCAGCGTAGTGAAAAGCCCAGGAAATGTACGAGTTCTGAAAGGTTACCCAAGAGTAAAGAGCTGGGCAATCACATTGCAGCTGATTTATCAACTCAGACTCTGCTACAGCCCATGCAGGGTATGACTACACAGAGCTCTGCAACTCCCCCAGAACACCCTCCTGCCCATCTCCCAGAGCATACAAACACATAGAGAGGCCTCAGCCAAACAGGAGACAGCTTCTTACCTGGACTTGCAGCTGGATTCTCAGACTTCTTCTCTGTTAATGGAAAGACAGAAGAGGACATTTCTGATGCAGTGTGAAGCAATCGGAATCTCTTCCCACCATGGGTAAAAGCAGAGGAACCTGGGACTCTTTGGAAATACGGGGGCCACAGACATGAGTGAGGGGCTGGAATCCCCTGGACACGGAGGAGATACCGAGGACAGTTTAGATTGAAGAAATGAAGGCTCGGGGACAATCTCATCAATGTTTATAAATCTGATGGAAGGAACTGAGGAAGACTGCACCAGACTTTTATCCACGGTATCCAGTGACAGGGCAAGAGACAGTGGGCACATATTTGAACACTTGAAACTCTTTCTGAACACAAGAAAACGGTGCAGCTGGTGGGGGAGGGTGGGGAGTTAAACAGCCTCATTGATGAGGCAAAATCCTTGCTCCTAAAGTTATTGAGGTCCCTTATGAACATGGATGATAGTATTGGTTTTAGGAGTTTATCCTGAGAGCATGACCTTTCCTCAGCAGTTAAACTGAGACATTTAGCTGGCTGAATCCAATAGCTCAGAGAGGAGCAGCAGGAGCAAAAAGTTGCCCTGCTCCCCTGAGTGCTGCGCTCCCAGCAGCTTAGGGAGACAATAGCTCCAAGATGCCACCACAGCCAAGGTGTCAGGGTTTTGAGTGTGCTAACGAGGGCCTTAACGACCCTGCTGGCCTCACCTAAAGCCTCCATCCACACTCTCTAACTGTGAGCCATGAGGCTCCACTTCGTATCTGATGTCTCAACCCCTAATCCTTGCCTGTGATCATTATGTTGCAGCCATGCCTGTCTCCAGCTCTGTTGCAACCACTCTCTTCCATGGATTGTTGATCCAGGCCCTGACCTGGTGACTGTGTTTCCACCATGATCTCAGCTCTGCTACAGACTGCATCACTATGAGCTTTTCTGGCTGTTGTCTGATTCTGGTTACCAGAATCACCAGCCCTGACTTCATGACTTGATTTCAGGTCTACTTCATCACCTACATTCAGCTTGCCTGGTCATCTGGACTCTTGCTTGGATCTGGCTACTGTTCAGAGGCTTGCCTTGTTTACCTCACTCAGAAACTGTGGGACAAGATCTTGCCTGGTGAGGCCTCTGCCTTGTCTTGTTATCATGCTTCCCTTCCAACTCTTTGTCTCTGAGAGTGCAGCCAGCCCTCCTGGCCAGGGTTACCTTTGCAGTGGCCATCGTAATCCACCTGGATCTTGGAGCCAGTGAGGCAGGCATCACGGTGCAGCTCACAGTGGTTCAGGTACGTCTTGCCATTGCTCCCGCACACAGGCCTCTTGTGAGGTTTGCATTTCTGTGGGAGAGCCAGAGAACACAGCGTTTTACCTGCCTCCTTGGGACAGCTAGAGGGAGGCAGGTGAGTCTCCACCATCAGCCCAGCTCAGGAGAAGTCCTTGGCACAGTCCCCTTGGCCCTGTGTTTGGAACAGGCTAACTCACGTATCATTACCCCAGAAAAACCCACACAGGGAAGTCTGTGGGTGTGAGTTTCAAGGCCTCACTTCATCCCAGTTTCTATCACCACCAGCACAACAGGAGTCCTTCTGAAAGCAGACCCCTGCAGAGAAATCAGTGCTCAGTATAAATACAGAGCATAATCCTGCAACTGCTGCTCCATGTGCCATGGACATGCCACAGGTGTTTCTGTGCCTCTGGTCTATGCACCTGTGCTTGCTTGGCTCCATTGCATCTCTGAGTAGACTTCTGCAGAAGTCTGCAACCAAATGGCAGAATAAGTCATCAGCCATGAACAAACAGCACAGCCTACAGCAAAGAGAGAGTTCACCAGTGCCACTGTTCAGGCTATGAGCTTCTTTCTTCTGTCCCTTTTGGTCTGGCCAAGCCTACCCAGAGTGACAGACTCCCTACTAACAGGGCATTTCACTCTCCAGTGCCCAGGCTGGTCATGTCAGAGCTGCAGGCTCTGAGGGAAGGGGGAACAAAGAACCCCATGGTCATTCCCAGAAGCCAGGCAGAAATGTTTTGAAGGCATGGGGCAGAGCAGAGTAGGGAGACACTGTGTCTCTACAGCTGGGAAAGACTCTTCTAATCATCCCTGACTCCCTGCTGGATAAAGCTATTCATCCTCACAGCACTCTACCACAATTATTTCCATTATACAAAAGCTGATTTTTAGTAGGGTGCTTGTAACCTCCTCAAACAAGATGCCAGTGAGGGCAGGCTGTCTTGGCGCTCACAAACCACTCCCTAGAGTGCCCTTCAAAGCCATCTGCATATCCATACCCCACTGGGCTTTCCCAACAAAAGACCTCCAGTCAAGTCTCCTGTGCTTGTAAAGACCCCAGGCAGTCCTGCGAGCAGCACAGCTGCGAGTCCCAGACTATATCTACCCTACAGGGCTCTTCCCCCACACAACGCTGGAAACAATCCTGTTGTTTGAAGAGCCACTGTGCAGCTGCTTCAAAACAGTCATAGCTTTATTCCATCATGGGATCCTTCCAGTGAAAGAAAGCCATCTGGAGGTGATGATGGTGACACCTGTCCCAGACACAGAACCTGTGCTGCTCCCGTACCTCGATGCAGAGGCAGGTTGGCTCTCCCTTCTCTGTCACTGCACACTCACGCCCAGCTCCACAGAAAACATTGGCACAGATCTTAGATTTGCTCCTTGGCTCCTCCTGCAAGATACAAAGTCAGAGACACAAAATACATTGTTTTCCAGAAGAGTAGCAACACAGTTTAAAAAAAGTAACACATTTAACTGGTATCAAGACCAAAAGGTACCACGATGGTGAGGTGGGGATGACAGAGCAAGAGAGATATGACTGCAGTAGATGGACAGCTCAGACAATAAGAAAGAGCAGACACAAAAATGAGGGCTACAGTCCCAACAATACAGGGTTTTCTTGAGGTCATTCCTGGAAAATCACCTGGGAGAACTGGAGCAAACATGAGCAAGAGGAAGTCTAGCAAGAATAATTTGCTCATGTCAAGGACTGCTGTCTTTAAAATTTCTTTTCATGGAGGGTAGGGAGCAGAAATGTCTTTGCTTGAGACATTGAGGAGGAAGGTGAACATATCCCTAGAGAAAGGTACAATACCAAACAGGCAAAAGAAATTGCCATCAGGCACCAGATAATGTCCCTGTCACAAAAAAGTCACAATACTACATGACCAATTATCTTGCTTTCACTGGTAAAGATTAAACACTTTAAAGGAAGCAGCACTGCCATGGATAATTATACAGTAACCCTCCCATAATGAAAATTCCTTCCTGGTTCCTGACAGCCTGCAGTTGATTTATGCCCTGCAGCACAATTTATAAGCTTTACAGTTTTCTCCTAGCCAAAGCCATCACAAGTATTGTTGTTCACATAACTGTCAAATATTTTCTTTTTTCCTTTTTTTTTTTTTTTTTGAGTCCCAGTGCATTCCTAAACTGGTGACACCTAGCATGGAGTATTTCCATAGTTTAATCATGTTTTTGGTACAACCACCACTTACTTTTATCCATTTAATGCCTTTTTAAAATAGACTTTTAAAAGAGAAGGTAGTTCCAGGGGCTCAGACTTTGAAGACCCTGGCTTAATTCCCTGCTTTGTCATTAATTGCATTTGGGACTCTCATTTCATCTAATATTTTCCACCAGTATGTTGAGTATCTGGTGTATGCCAGCCAACTGGCTTCTGCAACAGTTTTGTATCAGAAATAAGATTGAGGAATGAAAAATAATCAGTGAGATAAGTCAATCACATCTGCCGTGTTTCTTCCCTCTAATACAAAAATATTTTTTCAGCTTCTCATCTTTTATTCTTCAAATCTGCTCATTTGTGGCATCTTTGTACCCCCATCACATACTTTTGAAAAGAGGTGATGAAATAGGACCAGAATTTGTCAGAAGAACAAGTGTTATTGACAAATGCTGAACACATTTTTCCCTCCTGTTTATTCTTTATCCTAATTTTTTGGTTATTTTGCTTTAAACCACAATTTCAGAGTTGCTGTCTTTACTGAGCAGCCCACAGAGACAGCCAGATCATTTTCTGAATAACCTTGCCCTGGTCTTCAGAATAGTTTGTTTGCTGGCCTACTGCACAATTCATCAAACCCGATAAAGTCTTTTCAAAGCACTGCAGGAATTCCTCCAGGTTGACATAGTGACAAACATCTTTCATACTCTCTGTAGGTGTTCCTATTTTGCTGCTTATGCTGTCAAATACAGTATTTGGACATGCCAGTCTTAGCTGAGAAATGCATCCCATGTCCCAGGCCTGTTCTCCCCATGAAGACAGTGTTATCCTCCCTCTGCCTTTTCATCTCCTTTCGCATATTGTTTCTGAGCTACAAGCTCACACTATCCCTTCTACTGCATCCACCACTCTCTAGTCACCTTCCAGTGGAGAGCTGGAGTAAATGACCTGAGCTCTTCTGGGGTGGGATGGAACCACAGGAGTACTTCACTGCACAAAGCAATCTCATGCAACTCAGGGCAGAGAAGGAAGAATAGCTCATTTTGCAAAATGCACAGAGAAAAACCCAAATTGTCTTAAGGCCAGAGTCTGACTTAGGGCATTCACACACCTAAAATGCACCGTAGTGCTGATCCATTTAAGGGGTTTTGAATAATGTATCAATCCCTTCAAGCAGACAAAGACCAGAAAAAACCAGCTGGGCACGGCTGTGAACCACCACCCAGTGAGGTCTGTAATCCAGGTGCCTGGCAATAGATGGCAGTACTCTGCCTTTCCCATGGACAGGCAGGACTGCCAGCAGCCACCTCCCAGTCCATGCCCACCGATGCCAAACCTGGCTTTTGATTCCTAGCTGGGACTTAAGGCACTGCTACAATGCAGTGGCCTCAACAAACATCGGCAGTGCCCAGGCTCATGTTGCAAGACTCCTCTTCCCACAGGAGCTCACTTGGAAACACGGGCTCCAGTGTGGCCGTCCACAGCTCCCTCCCCAGGAGTGCTAAAGCCCAGGAACCATCCCACAGCTCTTCCATTGGAACCCGGGCTGGGGATGCTGGCAGGGTGACACCACCAGAACAGCTTCTGAAGACACCCTGCCACCTGCCAGGCTAGAAGCCCACACTACTCTGATTTTTCTTATTAATCAAAGCAATACAATTTGCTGGTTGCTGCTTCTTGTTGCCTTAAGTTTTCCTAGGCTGGCAGTGGGTTGGAGCTGGTTGCCACATTCTGGCATGGCTTTCTCCACCTCAGGGTTCAGCCAGAGGAAGAAAGGAAGCAAGCTGCTCTCTCTGGCTGCCCTCTCACTGAAGCACAGGGTTTCTCAAAACCAGCTGTGGAGTACCACAGGGTGGGAGCTCTTTCTAGCAGCTCCTGGCTGCCTTCCCAGCAAGTGTGAGAGTCTGCTGTGCTCAACTGAGAGTATAACAGGGACAGAGGTAGATGAGTACAGTGGGGGTCTGTGAATTAAGCTTTATAATCTCCCGATTCTCTGGTGATCTCCCAGAAGCTGCCAGCCAAACTGGTTTCTTGTGACAGATATTCTGATCTTACTTTGGATCTTGACATGTTTGCTTTCTATAAAGCTTCACCTGTTGGAGTCATTTGAGTGAGGATGGCAGCTGCCACTTTAATATTAAATAGCTCATCCTTGCACCTGCCTCATAAAAGCTTGAAAACATGAACTGCAAATTTTTAAATGTTAAATTAAAAAAAAAGACTCCACAGCGTTTCAACACCATTGCCCTTAAATTAATAAATATCAAGATTTGGGGGCTGGAATCGTAGCTTTTACACTGCTTTGTCCCTGAGAGCTGCCACTGCCTTTTCTGTCACCCTGTGCTTGGGAAGTGTCACCCGTTCCAGTCCACAGCGCGCTCGGGCAGGCGGAAGAGAAAGGGCAGAGAGTCGTTATTAATTGCTGCATGGTGGCATTTCCACTGCAAGCCTTGGCAAGGCAGCTCCTCTCTTCTGCCTCGAGTGAGGTGCCCAAGCTCACTCTCTGCTTGAGTTGCTTTTACATACTCCTCTGCTGTCCAAAGAGTAAGTGGGAAGGTGTAAAAGCAGAGAGGATGAAGCCAGGGCAGGAGCACCTGGGCCTTTAGAATGTCTGCCACAGCACAAGGGCTCTCTGACTCTTCACCCTGCAGGGGCACGATCTTCCCAGATATCTTCTCTGGCAAAGACCATGGAGAAAGCTGTTCCCAACAACTCCTGGGCCAGAAGTTCAGAGCAGCTGGGCAGTGTCATGTATGCATGTACGCCCAGCTTGTCTACTGAATGGGGATGGGAATGCACAATGCTTTTGGAGTGCTGGGAAGCGTAACCCCGTGGATGAAGGTTCTGGCATGTTAACAGGCAAACACTAAGCAGAAGACCTGAGCTGACAGCGCAGAGAGTCACATGCAATGCCTCTGCCTCAGCTGTTGCCTCTGGAGGAGCAAGGAGGAAAAAGACATTTCCAAGGCACCCGCAGGCGAGAAAGCCAGAGGCAATGCCGGTGGTGAAGGATCACCATGGCAACCAGCAATGCAGGGCCTCAAGGTGGAGAGCTAAAATTAGGAAATTAGGCAGTGGAAATGGCTGTTTCTCATCTCTGGCAGCATCCAGTGCTGAGGAGTTGGACCCCCAACACAGAGTAAGCACAGATGTCCAGAGCATTCCTGAGTCCCTGCCTGCGCCCCAATGTCCGGGACCGAGTGTGACTCGATGCACCAACGCAGTGCCATGTGCAGGTCTCCTCAAGATCCCAAGGTCCTGCAAGGTGCTGTGCCTGCTCTGCACTGGTGGGACTGCATGGTGTGGTGACTGCAGTGAGATATGAGTGATTGTACACACGACAGAAAAGAGGTATCGTGACTCCTCGCCTTTGCAAGGGAACTGCTCACTGCAGCTCTCCCTTGGCTGCTCCCTCCCCTGGCCTCTGTTGAGCCATGACTGTCTAGTGTCACTTGGTGGGAATTGGGACTTTCCCAACCAGCCTGTGAAAATTGAAACCATGAACAATTCACTGACAAAACACCTCTGTAAGGAAGAACAAGCTTCCACCTGCAGAGAAGAGCTGTGCATGCAGCTCCATGTCCACGGTGCCCCACTGCCCAAAGGGAGCAGCAGGGATTACTGCCATTACACAGGTTCTGGGAAACAAGTAGGAAGATTGCCCTGCAACTAGGTGGGGAGTTAATGTGCTTCACAACAACCCGTCATACTGCCTTTTGTTTTCTGCATATCTTTCCACAGAAAATCTCCTTTTCGAGATCTCAAAAGTCTTTTTCTCAGCAGCTCAGTCTTTTTCTCAGATTTCTCTGCATTCGAGAAATACTACCTACTGTCCTGCTCCTATTGATACAAGTAACAACCTTTTCTGCTATTAGCAGTGAGGGCAGGTCTTTTCTTCTTTTGGCATCACTTTCTGGAAATCCATAAAATGACTTGACCCTCACATAATGCTCGGTGCTGTTTGCTGTAAAATTGAGGCTTTGTGTTTTTGCCTTGCGTGATGTGCAAGGAAATCAAAGTGCTCTAAAGCTGCAGCACTGAAAGCTCCTATGGGAGGCAATCCCATGTATTATACAAACTTGAGTATTACACAAATAAGGCAAAACTAAAGGGCACCAAAATGATGTCTGGGATTGTAAGACATGCACAGATTCTCAGGCCTCAGGGAAGGCAGCAGCAAAAGGTGGGGGTAGGTTTTCAGATATAATCAGTACAATTTGCAATAGACTCTCTCCATGCAGTCAGAGAGAAATAAGCTGTGCAGCTATGTATTTCAGCCAGTCCTCCCTACATCTTCCCATCCATATCCCTTTTGCTTGTTCCCTGCCATGACTACCATGGCAGTAGGGATGTAAGGGATCTCTGAACATGCCAAGGTGCCACCTATAAACTGCATAGTCTGCGCAATTTCTAAACCAACTCAACATCCAGCCATGGAATCCAGCGTCTTGTCTATCTGTTGTCTTGGCAATGTTTGCTTCTGAATGCAGAAAGATTTGGAAACACAAGGCAGTAGGTCAACGATGCAGAAAGCTGAGATAAGCTATGTCTCCTGACTCCCAAACCTCCCTTCTCTCCTGTTGTGGAGCTGGAAGGGAGAAGCACTATGTTGTGCTGCAACATTCAAAAAAAAGAGGGCTGGGCAGCAGAGCAGCTCAGGAGGGTGTCAGGAAAATTTAGCAACTCCTGTACAGTGATGGCACTGAGAAGGCATTTGACTCGTGCATTTCATCCCATTACCCAAGTGTGCCTCCAGGCAGAACAGCTCTTTTGGCTGCGTGTCCTCCTGCAGAGCTCCAGGGAGACCAGATCCCACGTTCACTGCAGGGCACAAACGGGCAGCCAGGTTGTCACCTCCGGTCATTTGTGCAGCTGGCTCTGGCAGCACGTTTGTCCCCTTGTTCTGGTTTGCGACTAACAAGCAAAGCACTCGTTCCTCCCTGCAAACCTGACCCAATTCCTGCAGCAGCTCCCTGGATCCACTTACACTCTGGTGTGATGGGGCGGAAATTTGGCAGCAGCATAAACTGAGCAGATTAGCGTGAAACAAGCAGGCACCCCTGACGCTGGGTTTGCCATAAATAGATAGGTAAGGTGAACATTGCAGTTTCTCTTCCTTTGGGCTACTGCCTCAGGTTGGAAGAAAATCCACACAAATTATCTTCAATTCTTACTTGGAAGGCTTGAGTTTCATTTAGCAAAGATGAGATGGAGATAAGCCAGTGATTCCCAGTTCAGCTCTCCAATAAAACCTACTTCCCAGGACATCATCACTATTGGGATGGTACAGTAGGATGTGGAATGATACATACTCTACTCTGGAAGGAAACCTGCTGCCAGAGGTTGCTCTACACACTGCTGCAGGGTCATCTTTTGCGCCCTTCCTTTGGTCTGGTGTTATCCGGACTCAAAGTGGTACCCCCTCTAGAGCTAATCCCTCCCCTGCCCCAGGAGTTTCCCACCCCTGTCTCCAGGAGGCACATGGTACATGTCCTGCCATTTACACCAGTGAAGGTGTTGTTGGGCAGCTGAGAAGGCTCAAAAACAGGCTGTCCCCAAGCTAGTTAGTTAAAAAAGAAGAGATGTTTGTCAAGCAAAGTCTGGACCAGGGCTGGATTCCCCAAGGGACTGTGACTGGCCGCATTTGACAATGTTCCCAATGCTAACAATATCCTATTTGAAGGGCGTCAGCATGGGGTCCATGCTGGATGCAGAGGGGTCCAATGCCATTTAAACTGCAGGATTCCTCCACCCCCAAATCCTAACGCCATCCTGCAAGTGGCAGAACTAATGAAGCCCAGTTTCCAACAGCTCTCTCTGCACGGCCTGTCAGTCAGCTAGTTCCAGGGCAGCTCATGGACTCCTTCCTCAGGGGAGGTCTTCACAGGCCCCTCTCATTAAGGCAGTCACCTAGAGTCACAAAACCAGCTGGATCCCATTATCTCAGAGGACTCCACCGCTTTATCAGCTGTGCCGGAAACAGGCTGATAGATTCAAGACTCGCTGGAGGCCAGAGACAGGCAGGCAGACACCGACAGCCTGCTGACATAGCATTGCTTCCTTAGGGAACCAGGCAGTAATTCCTTTCCAGAGCCCCACAAAACACTCCTCTGGCTCAGCCTCTCCTCTTGACAGACTCAATGTCACTGCTGCTTGCAGTCCTGAGGACAGGTCCTCACTCCAGCCCCCTGCCATGAATCCAGGCCCCCTGCAGCCTCCCCGCCACTGACCCTTGTGCTTCCCCGACGGCATTTTCTTTGTGTTGGAGGACAGACCTCATCTCACTTCTGCCCCCTCAGAGCTTCCATCACTAGGGTATTTCAGCCAGCTTCAATCAAGGGCTGTGAACAGCCATCTGGACACAGTGCCAGGAGCTACTGCATTCCCTGTGGGATGCCTGCAATGCAGGAGCATGTGCCCCAATCCACCAATCCACACACCTAGACATCAGCCGACCCCTCTTTCCAATACTTTGCCCATATCTCTTTCTATTCTCTACTGACATCTAGGACTGGCTCTCTTAAAACATCATGCCAAGTGCAACCCCTTAAAGGCTTTTGAATGCTTGCTAGATGAATATTTAATGGCAGCTGACTTTTGTTAATGGGAAACAAGCCAGACCATACATCTCTGCACACGCTGGGAATCAGGGCGCGTTCCCAGAAAATCTGGATGCAGAGACAAGAAGGCAATAGAAGAAAGGAACTGCAACTCCCAGAGCTCAGAGGAGGTTCCCTCTCTGCAAACCCATACCTCACCCATTTGTGCGAGACCCTCCCTGACTTGCTGGCTGCTCAGTCCATGATCCATGGATCAGATGTGTCCATCATATCAGAGCATTGAGCAGGGGAGTGACTGAGGCTCTGACAGACCTCTGTGATAAATGAGGCCCATCAGGTCACTGACCTCTGCATCAGGCCACGGAAAAACAGCATTGCTCATGCAAGCCTGCTTGTAGGAATTCATCCATGACTCTGTCAGGGAGATGGAGATGTCTGATGCTTGTATTGCTACCAAAAGAGACTGCCTGGGCAGCACTGCCTTGCAGACATTGGCAGAATAGATACAGAGCTCTACCTCCCCACTGACCCCTGTGGAGACATGGCCTGGACCGCTGGCAGGGACTGCAGCCCTCACACACCAGCCATGGCTTTCTCATGTCCCACAGTGAGCAGGCAGAAGTTGGTGCCTGCATAGAAAGGGAAGCAGGAACTGGGAAGAAGGAGGCTTTTCTCCCCACAAGCTAATCAAGAGCAGAAAGGCATCGGCCAAACAGCTGATGTCTCTTACAGAGTGATGCTGCTAAAACAGTTACAGAGCCAGGCACACCTCTCGGGGACTCCGCTGCGCAAGGACTCTGTTTTCCCTTTTAAGCTGGAAGGAATGCCTGTGCTCTGGCCCTCACAACCTCATATTTTCCACCACAAGGCAATGACCGGTGAGGCCCCATTAGGGGAACAATGACATGAGAGTCTGGGGAAGAGGAAATCTCTACTGCAAACAAGTCTGGAAAATGGCTGCTAGAAGGAAGGGAGCTTGCATCTGGCAGCACTCTCTCTCCTGCAGCTTCACTCTGCTGCTCAGGCAAAAACACTCCTTATACTCTCAGCTTCCAAAATGTCATGGCCCAAAGCTGCACTGTCTCTCAGCACTCGTCCCTGCACCTATCTCTACAGCACTTCTGGAAGAAGGAGCTCGATTTCCTCCTGCTGCATCATGCAGTGAAATTGCCAGCTTTTCCACAACCACCAGGGTCTTGGCAGTGCTGGCTCCCAGCAAGGCACAGAGGCAGGAGTTCAGAGACTGACTGATCTGTGCATACCAAACCAGCTGAAGAAGCTTCAGCTGTGAGCAGGGCAGAATCAGTCCCACAGGAGGAGAGGACGTGACACTCTGCTGCACCATGGTTCTTAGAGGGAGGAATCAAGTTAATCACTTCATATTTGGATAGAAAAATAACCCTCATGCACAGGGAAATATCTCGGTGCACATGAAAGGTCCTAACTGAAGTTAGTCCCACAGGGCCTTAGGGATGAGATTGACATCATCCTCTCATGTGACAGACTGGAAAAGAAAGGCTCAAGGGAGAAGATTTGCTCTAGAATGACCAGAAGACAGCAGCTCAGCTCCCTATGCTCTCTGGTCTGGAGTCAGGACCACTTCACAGTGTGATACACAAGTCATACTCCTCATTGGGACATGATTGTTCTTTCCAGACCCTGAGCAC
Source organism: Ifrita kowaldi (assembly GCA_013398055.1). Taxonomy (NCBI): domain Eukaryota; kingdom Metazoa; phylum Chordata; class Aves; order Passeriformes; family Cinclosomatidae; genus Ifrita; species Ifrita kowaldi. Next base: position 75,475 of record VZRS01003923.1, on the reverse strand, counting down.
CCTGGGCCAGGCTCCATTTTGCCATGGCTGAGCTTCTGGGAATGACAATTCTCCATCCTATTTTGTTTAAAACAAAAATAAAAACAAGACCAGCATTGACTCCTGAATTTCAACAGGAGGGTGATGTTCTGTATGTGGGTAGCACATGAGACAAGTCACAGCATTTAAGAGTGGTCAGAAGCCCTTGACAACAGGAGGGTGTGAAGGAGGAGGATGAAGAGTTCACCCTCAGGGCCTCCACACCAGAGAAAAGCTGTGCACCACAGATTACTGCTTGCAACTAAACATAGATGCCATCACCTCTCTCTCTCTAAGCACATCCAGGCTCAGCTGTAAAAGGGAGGTTTCTCTGTTGGATGGCATTTCCCCAAAGGTATACTGGCTCCCCTGCAGGACACGAGAAGTCAGAGTCTGCAAAGCCCAGCACTAGAGCCCAGAGATCATCTGCCCCATTCACACAGCTGCCAGCCCCCACGCCCATTACCCAGTTTGAGGCAGTTTGTGCCATATACAACCTCAAATGTTCCCTTTTCAGCCCCTAAATCTGTGTTGACCCACAGCTCCATCTGTATCATGACAGTCCCTCTTTTTTCATTCTTCATTCCCCTAATTTCCCACACTCTGAAGTCCTGCAGATTTTACTGGTCCGGCCAGTAAGTTTTGTTGCCTCTTTTTTCTGACCAGCTGGGATGATTTATTTCTGAATGGAATCCAAATCTGGCACATTTCTCAGCCATCACCTGGCTCCAACAGAGAGAAGGAAAGAGTGAGCTAAGCAGTGGGAGGCAAGTTAGAATTTACAACCCTATGGCATATCCACACCTCTTCCAGTAACTGGATACACAGGAGGAATGTAGATTGCAGGAAATGCTGAGGTTTACCAGCAGTCTCCAGCTTCTTGTGCAAGAGTCCTCAGTGGTTTTGTTCCCATCGCTGGGACGGGAATCCAATTTCAATGCATTGGATGATCTCTCTTCCCAGCTCTGCCCCTTAGTCCTTCTTTACTCGCCTTCTACCACAGCACATTGCAAAAAAAAAGCAATGGAAATCGCTGTATGATTGGGGGGAAACACTGAGTCAGACTCCATGTGGGAGAATGAGAACAGAACTGGACATAAGCCAGTTCTGAACTTCCCATTTTCTAGCCTTGCTGAAGGATTTGCTCCACTCCTTGTTAATGCAGAGCAGCTTTGGGTCTGCTCCACCCAATGGCTCTGCTGGAGAGAATTCTGCAAGAGTGAATCCCCAGGGGACAGTGCCCTGTCACAGCCATTCCTCTCCTTCGAAGCTTCTCTACTTCACGCAGTCATGAAATCCCCTTTACATAGTGACAACAGTGAGGAAGGCTCAGAAAACCCCTCATTATTTTGTCTAGACAACTTTTCTTGGTCTGTGGTAGTGAGGGAGCATCCATGCCCTTCCTACAGCTGGGAATGGTTATCAGACTAACAGGAACACCTGAAAATAGAAGTGATGTAAGCCAAACCTGCAAGAGGGGAGAAGTTTAAGTAGGCTGCAGAAGTAACCTGGAGTCTGCTCATCAGTGATACATCTGCCAAAAAAGGACAGCTCCATCCAAGGTTAAACTGTGTCCCTGTAGCAAGAGGAAGCTGAGGGCAAGTCTGCCAAAACTCTATCATATTGCAGCCTACAAAATGCAAACTAGGATTTCAGGGGATGACCTGACAACTGGCGGGTGTGTACGCCTACTGATTTGTATCGGAAAGAGGAGAGAAAAAACTTTGCTGTAAAAACTAAGTGAAAATCCTTGCTGCTACAGGGCCATTGGGAGGGCCACAGAGGTACACAGGGAGAGACATGCCTGTGTTCTCTGCTCTCAGAAACATCACATCAGCAACAAGCAAATCCTATTAAACTGCAAGGGCAGTCACCTCAGCCCCACACTGAGATCAGGGAGTAGCAGTGTTGGGCCATCTGGGACCCAGCACAAGGGGAACTGTGACCCAAGTTATGATCAGCACATTCTTTTCAACTCCTGCTGTCCCTATCATCCTTCAGAAAGCCTCTAGTCAAATCACCAGCACCTGAAACCACCCCTGTGCTGTGCTAACACCATTTCATGCCTATCCTCAAGAGACTCCCCTCTGTGGTAGGGAAAGCTCTGTAAGTCTCTCTGACTTGCACTTAAGGGCTGACCTCTTCACTGAGACAGCCAGGAGGAAGCTCTGATAAGGCAAGAAGGCCATGAGAAAACTGGCAGCATCATTATGAAATAGGCTATAAAATACAGTCACTATGGCAACTGCCACAGCCGGAAGGAAAGAAGAAAACTTCTGAAGTCCGAGGGTTCCCAGCCTTCCCATGGATGCCCCAAGGATGGATGTCTCTCCAGGCTATCAGCACCACAGCCAACAGTGGCCCCTTTGCCCCTGCACTGCTCCCTGCAGCCTGTGCTGGACCCGATGTCACTCAAGATGCTTGGTCAAACACGGAGGCTTTTTCTTAGGCAAGCTGCTTGTGCTGACACTGGTGTGTCCTTGTGGGTCCCCTGCCTCACTTCTGATTTAACACAGCCTGAACAGAAGGGGAACAAGAGGTAACTATGTTGTGTGGAGCATCAGTGAGGAAGCTGGATGGTATTTCCCGAACATCCCCCGGACCTGCCAGCTTATGATCTGCTGCTTGGAAGATATACCTGTCACAACCACAATCTCCCTCACAGCAATGGGGCAGTATATAAAATGAAGGGGAAAATGAAGCAAATAACCTCTGCTGAGCTCATTAGAAGTGGCATATCCCACACCCACACGTGTAGTCTCGGGGAAGCAGACTCCATCACCAGCACTTCTCCCAGAGGAGAGCTTCCCTTATGTCCCCATGGCCCCTGTGCCAGGCTGACAGCACAGACTTGCCAGCATTTGCAGCCCAAAGGCAATTCTGAGATTAAGAAATGAGACAAGTGACCATTGATTTCCTATAACTCCTAAATAAGGCTGGGTAACATTTTTCAGACAGAGATCTAATTCACTAGAGAAATGCAATTTGAGGTAGACCAAAACTATTTGGAAATTTGTGCCTAGTTCAGGGAACTTTTGATTCCAAAATGATTTCTAAGATGAAGTGAACTATTTTCCCTTTCTTATTTTTAAATATATTTCATGAGGTTATGTATGTAAGCTTAAAGGTCAACGAAAGCAAAATAAAAACATGTTTTGGTAAGCTTAGCAACTTTGTTTGCCCAGTTATTTTTTTCTGTTGAGAATAAAACATGAATTTCAGCTGACCTAAAATGAAATTTTTGTGTTGACTCTCTGATTCAGCTAGGAAATTAAAAAAAACAAAACCAATAAGTTATTCCAATGGCTTTATTCCTGTAACATTGTTATTTGGTGTCTAAACCAACCTATTCTTCTCATTCTTTCATCTCCTTCCATCTGGCTCTTTGTGACTGTGTCTGGAAATAACGAAGAACTGTTGCAGACATCTCTCTCCCCCTCTCTCTGCAAGCATGGAATTTTTTCCTGTCTAGTTGGGAAGACTTTCGATGCCGACTCCCATGGCTTGACTTTCAAAAACAAACAAACAGAAAAATAAAGCCACATCTCCATTTGGTGGTTATGAGAACCCAGATAGATGCTGCTTCAGGGAAAGCATGCCCTCCTCTGAGTGACTCCAGCAAAGCAGTGATTTAACGAGGCAGCTCCCAGTCCAAATTGTTCCAGGGCTGTAAATACCCTTCCCGCTCTGCTCTGGTCCCCTCTCAAACACTCAGTCCTGCTCCATTGCTTCCCACCCTTCAGGCCCCCATGCCTGCCTCCTGGCTGAGACACACAGGGAGTGCTGCAGCTGTCAGCAGAGGAGGATATCATTGCCCCTGCTGGCACCATCCAAACCCAGCTGGCAAGCAAATGGGCATCGGAAGGTTTGCATGCAGAAACTCAAATGGGAGGCTGATATGTGCACTACAGAGATACTCAAGCTTGCCTGGACTTGTGCAGAGACAACACAGCACTGCCTCCAGCTGGAGAGCAGGTGCTTGGGTCTTCCCAGCTCTCCTTCCCTGATGGGCAATTTCAAGAGACACTGCCACACCTCTACATGCACCCAGAGGTGGCTCAACTTGCAGAGGCATAAAGGACCTGAGTGCATCACTGCAGTCACTTAAACACAGGGTTTTAGAACTCCAGTAGCCTACCTGGCCCCAAACCAGTAAGGGCAGGCAACCGGTGCAGCCACATGCAATGACGACAACCTCAGCACTTGCCCATGCCACCTTTCTCTCTGCCCTGGAGACAGCAACAAGCATTAGGGACTTGCTACGAGCTTCAGTAATGCCCTGGGCTAGAAGGAGAGGGCTCCAAGCCCTGCTAGTGACCCTGAGGTTCTTCATGCCTCCTGCAGCCTGCGTTCCTAGAAGAGAGATCACCGCTTGAATCACCTCCAACAGCATGAACTATTCTCTAATACTTCCTGAGCCCTTCCCAGGACGTTTTGCTTTCTGCCCTGTGGCCTGGCTGGGCTGCATGTCAGAGATGAAAGGCTGTGAGCATGCACAGATGCTGGCATCCTTACGCATTCCTGGCTCGAAAGCTTTCCTCGAAGCAGCTGCAGCTGCATTGCCAGAGAGGAGCAGCTACCTCCCAGCCCAGAGACACGGCTGCAAACCCCAGCTTGCCAGGTATGCTGCAAGATCCCAGCACAAACCCCTTTGGCTTTGGGACCAGCTGTGACCCCCTCGGGCCCCCAGCTAGCCCAGTGGAAACCAAGGCAGCTTTCCTGCTTTCCCTGGGAGTTACGACTGCCTTAAGGAGATATGGTGCAAGATGTAGAGACCGTGATGCTATCAGCACGCAAACTTGCTCAATAAAAACATGTGTTTCTCATCTATTTTGTCCCCATGGCTCCCAGAGCACGTCACAGATCAAGCATGTGAAGCACTACTGCCCACAGCTGGGAAACGTGTGCTATAGGGAGGCAACCCAAAGAGCACTTGAGGTCTTGGGCAGAAAATCCAGGATTTGAACAACACCAAAGCAGTCAGCAGGGCAGGCACTTGGGAGCTGCAACACCAACATCTGCATGCATCCCATGTCCCCTGCCTAGCTCTAGCACAAGCCAAACCAAATTCCCAACCCCAAACGCTGAAGAGAAGCTTGCTCATGGTCTCAGCGCGCAGCTCAGCCCCATCACAATGTTACAGGGAGACTGCCAATGGCCTGGCAGAATTTCAGCCCAGCATCCTGTCCCCCCAGTGGTTCCCTCTTAAATTTGGCATTGGTGCAGGAGCTCAGCCTTGATCCTCCAAACCAGCAAGAAAAGGGGTCTGTCTCCCTGGAAGGCCTTCCCTGTGCCCGTCCAAATGCAGCCCTTCCCTCTGACAGGATGAAGCTGGCACAGCTCAGGAGATCTAAAGGCAGCTCTCAAGGATCACACCGGTCTGTGGCACCGGCTGCTGGCAGAGATAAGCTCAGAGTCTGGGTGGAAGCTGCAGCCCTCTCCCTCTCACACACCAAGACAGGGAATTATAAACACAACCCTGTTAAAAAAACCCAACGACACAAACCCACCAGAATCTGTGGAAGAGTAACCACTAAACCAGCTGGATCCAAAGGGAAAAATGGTGGCCTCATTGAAATGAGAAGTGAAACTCCCTCTGTCCTGGGGAGATCTTGATGCCCTCATGCTTTGTGCATGCAAACCAGAGGCACAAACAGACTTGGGGCAGGCACCTCTTAGAAAATCCATGGTTCCCGGGAATGGCCCTTAGCTGGCCACTCTGCACACTCCTTTGTGCAAGGGAGTTCCTGTCACAGGGGCTGGCCTTCCCTGTTGTGAATGCTCTGAAAGGCAATGTCCTTGAAGTTTCTGTGTATCACACAGTTTGAGGCAAGTGCTCCCCTATTTCCCTCCCTGGTCATGTCTCAGAGGTGGGCTGAATCAATTACATGTGCTTTTTCTGTGAGTGTATAAACTGCACCACTGCCATATGCACACAAGACAGAATATAGCCAGAGTAAAGATGTGGCTCTTTTTGTGTGTCCTCTTTACACAGGTTCTTTCTCCTAATACTTCCCCAAGACAATTATTCTTTTTTCACACCACACAGGCAGTCAAATGGCCCCATTCCCACACCACCTTACTGAAATCACAAGGGAAGAAAAGGTGGCTTTGTGACACCCAACCAATCACTGAAACAACTCACGGCTGCTGTAGGAGCTGCAGCTGGCACTGCTCCGTCCCTGCATCCCAGTGCTGCTGAGCCTCAGGCCCCCTGGCATTGTCCTTTCCACCCTCAGCCTTGCCCTGAACAAGGGAACCCCAGGCAGGAACAGCAAAAGTACCATTCCAGAGAAGAAATTCGTTGTTTTCTTCACACCACCACTGCAGTGTTTTCAGCAAGGATGCTCCTGGTAATAACTCAGTCACCTGGAGTGTCTCTCTGCTACACAACCCTTTCTATCCACAGGCTGTTTAATTTCTCTCTTGAGTGCCAGACCTTCTGTTCATTAGCACTGAACTTCCTCCAGTTGCCAGCAGCTCTCATTGCTCTTTGTTGTCAAACTGAAGACTGCTTCCTGTCCTGTGTCGTCCCCTCTCCTCTCAGGATTGATTTTTACTCTTCTAACTTTGTCCTTGTGGAAACTTTATTTCCTCAAGGTGTTTGGGCAGTCACGGTCTTTGATTCCTTTCTAATGCTTTGGAGTAAGATGAACTCCAGCTCCCCACTCCCTGCCTGTCCAGATGACTTTCCTTGCCCACTTTTCCAGCACACTGGTCCTACTGCCCTCCAGCAGTAGTACATATCCCCAACTCTTGCCTTTAATGGGATCACACACTTGGGAAGGACACAGGGCTGGGAGGCACCTTGTGAGTCCCCAAGTCCATCTCCATGTTACCAGTGCTCCCTCTTTGTGCAACTCCATTTACATGATACTGATTAGAGGCTGTTATTTTCGGCTGTCTCACACCCACAGAAAGCCTGGTCTCAAAACTGTCTTACAGTTAAAAGCCTTCCCCTAAAGCCAAGGCTGGCTGCATTCATGGCTGATTCACACATATTTATTCAAACTGGCATAGGAATAAATTCTATGCTTTAGCTACTCTAAGCATATGACTTCTATACTTTAACTGAAACAACATACTTCCCTCCCTGGCATTTCATTCCCTTGTCTTGCTCAGCATAAGGGAGGAAAAAAGAAAGCAAAAACAGATGTCTGACTTCATAAATAATGCTCCTTTATAAAAGTAATCTCTGATTGTTATCAATGATACTTTTAAAGAATCATGAGATCCAAAAAATCTTCTACTGCAGTGGAAATCTGGGGGACAGGCCAAATCAGAGGTGAAAATATGCAGTTTAACACCATTTTATGGCCAGAAAAGGGCAAAGAAAAGTTTCAAAACCGAATTTAATATTTTCACTACACTGAAAGTTTAGCCAAGGTTCTAATCAGGACAGTAAGTCATGATCACCAAATTCCTGTTCTTTCCAGGGAAACAGAATCCTCTGTATAAGATGTGACATGCAAGATTAGGGATGGAGACAAAGTAGAATGGATTTACTCATGGTTACAATAGCCTGGGAACAAACAGAACAACATGAGGCAGCTCTAGTTTTGTTTCAGAGAGGGAACAGCCACCTCCAGAACTAAATCCCCTACTGCTTTGGAGCTGATATCCATTATTGGCCATGCTGTTATCTCAATGGGCAGCTGAAAGACAAAAGACAACATTTTCCCCACATTGTAAACCTTCTCCAATAAACCAGGGCTAAGTTTCAAATGATTTGTAATTGCCCCTAAACCTGCAATTAAAAATGCCACGCTACAGGCAACAATTGCCATGGATGCTTGAGATCTTTGCAGGTATCTAAAGTGCCCATGCACCACAGACAGAGCATGCAGAGAGCCCAGGAACAATTCCTGGGACAGCAGGAGGAGGAGGAGGAGGGTAGAGATGCTGCCACACCAGCTCCTATCTGGCTCTTCCACTTTTTTCCCTTAGCTTTAATTCCCATGGAAACAAACAATTCTTTTGTGCAGGCTTTTGCAAAATCTCTTCAGCAGGACCACACGTTCATCCTCCTTGTTCCCCGAACAGCCCTTGTGATCCTGCTTCCCAGAAGGCTGGTTGAACACAGATGGATTCAGACACCCTTGCCAGCCCTTTGCCTCCCACGCTTCTCCCCAGCACGGGGACCTGACCCTGAGGAGCTGGAGACCTCCAGCAAATCCTCTGCTGGCATCTCCAACAGAAGGCAGCAGACCACACAGACTTAGTTGTCCTCTCTTCGATGAAGAATGCTCCCTTCTGGGCAAATTTGAGGCTTGTTTTGGGAATGCAGGAGGGATGCAGAGGATAGAGAAAAAGGGAGGGAGGAAGGCTGCATTGTTGTCTCTCCACTCTTGGCTGCTCTTTGGGTAAATAATGGACTTCTGTCTCCAGGGCTGCTAATCAGCTCTAAATGCCCTCAAAGAAAGCAAACAACAGCACAATAGGAAAGCCCAGAAATAAATCCATTTCATTATAAATTCATTTTGTTTTCATTCCATTTTTCTTGCTAGCAAGAAATTTAGGTTAAGCTAAGCACTTTCTTTTCCCAGCAATCTCTGCTGGCTGTCGGCTAACGCAACAGAAAATTAAGCTTTTGACAGTATAATGGCTTTGTTATGAAAAAAATGCAATTATATTATTTCCCAAGACAAATTCTACAGCATTAAGTGTCTGAGCAATACAGTATTGTCCTTGAAGCTATTGGTGAAGGAATTTTACATGAAGAAATAGCAGGACGAGCAGCCTTCATGGGAGATGCATTTTACTGCATAGCTCTCCATTGCTCAGAAATAACAGACAAGATTTCATAGCAGGGACACAACCCATGTGCCAGGTAACTGTGTTAGACAAGCTTTTGCCTCTGTGCTACTTGCAGTTGTGTCACCAGAACTGGAGATTGTAACCATGTGAAGACTCCTCCACGGCACACAATAAACTATGGCAATTCATCAGCATCAGATCATCTCCATGCTGGTGTTTCTAACCAACTCATTAGCAATAGCTAAGGCTGATAATGCAGGAGTGAGGACGAAGAGTTTAGAACACTAAATGGAGTGAATTCGTAACAGATATCACAGATATTTCAGTAATCCTTCATGTCTAGGCTAATCCCAGCAAAGCTGCTTGAAGTTCAGCTGTGGACAGGAATACCCTGAGGCAGCAGGAGAAGCCACCAAGGGCTGACAGAGTGCAATCCACTCCTGAACACCACACAGAAAGGGAAAAATTGAGAACTGCATGGTTTTGGGATGGGCACAGAGCACCAAGGCTCAGAGGCTGTGCTTACCCTGGGAAATTCAAGACAGCCAGGCACTAGCAGGAAAATCCCAGGCACCCAAACTCAAAGAGAGAATAGGGCCAATGGTGTGCAAGTCCTCAGACATGATTTAGGGGTTAGCACAGACCCCTGGTAACCAAGAAATAATTCCCACACAGCATCTCTAAGTAAGAGCTAAGGCAGTCTAACAGCACCATAGATGTTGGCCATTTGGTCTCCCTTGGCCCCACAGTTGGCAAATAATCCTGTGCACGTTTAATTTAATAATGCAGACATTGCCAAAGCCATGGCAGAATCTCAGCCACAGCCTGTAAGGAGTCAAGTACCATGATGGGAAATGTAGCAAAGGCCAAGGTAAAGGCGTAATTTTCCACACATCTGGTATTTGCAAGACATCCTTGTGACTGGAAAATACAAAGACATGCCAAGCTGTGTATATGAAACGGCAACTCTGATCCCGCTCCAACTTTGCTTGGGTTTGTACTTCACAGCCTGACCTCCTCTAAAGGTCCTCTGAGGAATGGAGAGCAGCTGAGCCAGCAGATTCACAGAATTCAAGGTGTCATCCACTCTTATGGGTGTAATAGGTAGCACCCCAATGTTTAAAAGCAGCCTGACACTTTCTCTTACGAAAACATCTTTTCCGCTGCTGAGAACTTTGCCAGCTCAGGTTGAAATGTTTCCACGTCAGAAGTTTGCCTCAGGGTGACTTTCCCTTTTAAAATGTCAACAGAAAAAAGTCAGTGGTTTCTAAGAACGAGATTAAGTTGTTTTGTCCATGTTCGAGGAATTGTTGAAGTTGTGCTCAGACTACAGAGCAGACCTCAGCACCTCTGCAAGAGCCTGAATTTGGCAAGAGAGTCACCCTGGTGCCTCTTGCTTGTGGGGAGATGGCCACATCTCTCAAGGACTGTAGCAATTTAGTGTGTGTTTCTGGAAATCACCAATTTACATGCAGTGACAGTTCTAGCGTGTTTTTACTTCTGAAACTTCAGTCTCTGCTGAGAACAATCTTTCCCCTTACAGCTCACTGATCCAAATTCCATTGCTCAAACACGAGCTAAACAGGAATGCCAAACAAGCTCTCTTCTGGGATTGCAGGATTTCACAGGCATCTGCTGCTTGGGGTACAGCACGGAGAAATGAAATGAAAGGCAGGGGGCTACATCTCCCTTTCAGGTCATCCGTCATTACAGCCAACAAGGCTGATGCCAGAAGAAAACACGACAAATAGTACAAGGGTGAAGAACTGAATCAGCAGATGGTTTGCATAGAAGAGGTGGGCTCAGGACATGACATAGAAGAGGAGAGGCAGGGCAGGCAGGACATGGCCACTCACTGGAGCTAGAGTCCCATGTGGGACCCGGATCGTGTGGCAGCAGGTCCCAGTGCATGTTTTATATTCCCTCATCAAGCAACCACATGGTGGGATGCAGCTCAGAGCCTGAATGAGTACAGCAGCAGTCTGAATTCACAGGTACTATAAACCCTTCGCCTGTGAAGGTGGCTGAGCTACTGCTGCTCCACCCGTGAAAATTCCCTCTTAGTTACGGGGTAAGCAAGCACTGTGGAGCCAAGCACACAGGCAGCTTACACCCTCATGTCTGACTTTCAACTTTTCTTATTTATATTTGCTCAAAAGAGAAGCATAGCCCTGTGCTCTTAACAGTACAGAGTCAGTGGCTGCCACCCTATCTCTAGACAGAGGATGAAAACCACCTGGATGTGATGATTTTATTTGCTTGTCTTTGGTTAAAGCAAGAAAGATGTAGTAACAGCTTACCTGACAGAAGTTTGACAGCTGCTCAAGTAACTAAGCAGCAAATTAAGCAGCAAAATCTCTGGTTACTAGTGGTAGGACCCGAGGAAATGGCATGAAGATGTATCAGGGGAGGTTAAGGTTAGATGTTTGGAAAAGGTTCTTCACCCAGGTAATGGTCGGGCACTGGAACAGGCTCCCTGGGGAAGTGGTCACAGCACCAAGCCTGACAGAGTTCAAGAAGCTTTTGGACAATACTCTCAGGCTCATGTGTGATTCTTGGGGTGTTCTGTGCAAGGCCAGGAGTTGGACTCGATGACCCTTGTGGGTCCCTTCCAACTCAGCGTATTCTATGATTTTAAATGTTCTAATGGGCCGAGATAGATGATGCTGCAGACAGCAAAATAAAATTACAGATGCTCTTTACCACAGAAGAAAAAAACATTGAGGAATGACAAACCAACTGCAGCCAGAGCTCGGCACTACAAGTCCCAGGTGTCTTCCTCCTCAACAGCAGAACAGCACTCACCTACAGTAATTCACTCCTAGAAGGGCCAGGGTCCTTCTGGGCAGCCAGGTCTTGCCAACACAAGGCACCACCTTCAAGTGCCATTTGCCCTGATCACACAAACAGCAGCCACACAAGCAGCACATATCTCCCCGCACAAAAAATTAATTTTTCGCAGCAGCTGGAGCTGAAGCTCAGCAGATTTACACCCTGGAGCTCAGGAACATGAGATAGAGGGGTATTCAAGGCAAAACAAAGGTGGTAGAAAAAGATACATGACAAGGCAATGGCCCCCACAGATGTGAACAGGACCTGCACAGCAGCAATTCCTCCCCGAGCAATGAAGGTGATTGTGCCAGACTTTGGGGAATGTCCCAGAAACCTACAAGTTTATAGCGGAGCAGAAGCCAAGATCTCTGCACAGACAACAGATCTCCAATTACCAAAGCCAGGTCAGTTGGCTTAGAGACAGGTTATTTCCATGGGGTTTTTTTGCTTGCTCATTTAATGATTACATTTTTTATGTGTCTCTGTTTTCCCATACAACAGCAAGAAGCCAGACATTGTGAATTTTTGGTAGTCTCCCTAATCAGAGGGAGTGTCTGATGCAACTTGCAAACACAACCTTACCCATGCTTTTGACCACTGGGGCTCCCAGCTGCTACTCCTTGAATCAGAGGTGACACTGATGATCTGAGCTTGGCTTCCCATCCTCCTGGGAACCATACTACAGAAGATTGACATTTCCCCTTTCACCTTTTGTATGCAGCCCTGCATGCCTCCCTCTAACCTCCCCCATCAAAGAGAAAATCTGATCTGCTTCAGTTCTTCTGCCAGGGGAGAACATTCCTCTAAACAGCCTGACATTCACAGATGTTGGAAATGCTTAGTGATACAGAAAGGAAACAAAAGCCTTCAGCCACACTGGAAACCCAGCCCACAGCACCAGCCTAACGATACCTGAAAACATCCCCTCCGATCTGAAGAGATCAGCTCCACAAAGTGAGGGCAGTGGCCACACTCTCTCTTTGCAGCAATGCAGAAATGGCCAAGTTCACATTTCTCCACAAACCTCCTTGTTTGTGGAACTATATAGACACTAGAGAGACGTGTGGCAGGCTGAAACTTGGTGGTTTTCATGCTTTATGTCAAAATCAAATCAACGGCAGGGGAGCGCACTTAGTTTGGACATATTTTAAGCTAAACAAGCATAAAATATTTGGCAAACTTCCCTTGCTTAATGCTGTATAAACAGTTTTGGTATTCTACAGAAAATGTCTGATTTAATGAATGCAGTAAGCAACTAAAGAGAAGGTCACACTATTTTTGCAGTCTTCATTAAGCATGGGACAGCCTCAGCTTCTGCCACAACTTTAGCAAAGTCCATGTGTGACATTAAGTGGCTCATTCGCAGCCAGGGCTGCACTGGGAGGTGAGAGGAAATATCCCCATAGGATGGTAGGTTCTCCTGCAGAACCCAAGTGAAGACAAGCCAATTTTTGCCATTACTTTCTGAAGGGAAAAAATAAACTCTGATAGACACAAAACAGAGGCAGACTAAAGGTTTCAGAAGGCAGCCTCTGGCAAATCCAACTGCAGCAGTTTAAGACATTAGCTTGCACAGATGTCTGCCAGCCTTGGCTGTCCACCTTGTCAGCCAGCCAGAATTTACTGCTCCTCTAATAAAGTCAGCAGAAAGAAATACATGCTTGTGCCTCAGCCACTATAGTTTGCAGCCCTGTGTATTAGACTGGATTGCTGATGGTTGGTGAGATCCCAGACTCATGGCTGTATATTGAAGGAGGGAAAGAACAGAACAAAATGTCTTCCTTGCCATGAAAGGCTTAGAACAGACTTGAAAGAAAAGAGGCAAATAAAGGGCCTAAAGAACTAATGAAAGATGTTTATTCCACAGAAATTGATGTAGCATCCTTTGCTGTTGGAAAGGCTGGTTTGGCTATCTACTGCTTCCCACGGGGGAAGGGAGCTGTAGATGCAAAAGATAAAGCCAGGTCTGCCAGAGTTATCAGCACTGCTCATGCCCCCACTAGCCCAGAGCCCGCTGTAAAAGTAGGAGCATCCTCCACTGCCTAACTAGGTATAAGGAAGCCCTCCTGACCCTAATGCCTGCACTGTTGACACCACCCTCCCCTTCCTAGGGCTCCCCTCTGGGAATGACATCACCTGAATGCATAAGCAGTCCATTTTTACAATTCCTAATGCAGCCAGACCCTGTTCTCCCGTGCAGAGCAGATTTCAGATGTAAAATGCAATGTGTTGAAAGAAATAAAGATAGGAAATTTAGAAGGGACAATAGGTTTTCTTTTTTGACAAAGATTTAAGAAAACCCAGGAAATCCACACACCCAAAGCATTTATTAAAATACATTCCTAGAGCTGGCTTTGACCTAAGCACGCCAGGAAATCACTGGTAGCCTTTTGAATACTGAGAAAAACCTTTTAAAGTACATATCATTGTGTATTGTAGATGTAAATCTTGTGTACTGGATGTCCCACTTGCCTTGTGAAATAAAGCTACACTAGACAGTAACTGTACTAATGTGCAGGCTGTAGGAAATCTATTAAGGTAACACGATCTGTTTCATCCCAAACGATCTTAGAACTAGCATGTGATACTGTAGCAACGTATTGAGCCACAATTAACCAATGCAAGGTGCTGCAAGTCATCTAGAAGTTTTGCAATTACTTGAAGTCTAATACTGTGCAATGAAAGGTTCATGAACACAACACTGAACTTTTTGAGTTCTTGGTTTGTTTTGCAAAGAAAGCAAATCATACTTTTCAGCTCCCCAATAACTTGGGTTAGCTCAGCTTGACATAACCTAAAAACAAGCAAACAAACAAAGTCAAAAATACCCACTCAAAAAACCCCACAACCCAAAGAAGACACAGAAGTTCCTTACTGAAGGTCTAACAGCTCTCCTAGAATAAAATTTACAAAGCTTGCCCCAGTCCTTCCCTGCCAAGCACCCAGACCCTCTGAGGGTGTAGGTCAGACACAGGTAAGATACCAGCCCTACAAAGTTATCTCACCAAGCTGAAGGGATTGGATTGTGTGTGTGTGCCCTGTTAGCCTATGGCAAAAGCAAGATATGGTAAATAATCTTAGCCTGTAATGAAAGATTTACTGCAATCATAACACCCAACAACTTCATCACAGCCTAGGCAAATCCAGCTGCTGGCTTTATGTTCCTCCTTGTGTTTTAAGTGTTCCAGCACTTCTAATTCCTGAGCCACTTCAATGCAGAAACTCAGAAGGGAACAGCCCTGACCAAAGAGAGGGTAAGTATCTTACTGTGAACATGAATGTCTACGACATTTGTGCTGATCTTTAAGAGCCTGTCACTCATGAGGCCTTGACACCAATTCTCACTTACTGTGTGAACCACAAACTCCTTACCCATGCACGTATTACCTGCTCTTGCACTTGGCAACCCTGACACTGTGAAACCCGTACACAAACACAGTCTAATCCCAGCAGTGAACCTTTATACAAGAAGCCTTTAATGTTCCAGTCAGCAACATCAAGTCCAGGGTCTAGATGAAAATCAGGTCTCTAAAAGGGGCACTGTTTGCGGCTGCTTCCTTCTCCCCTTTAGCAATGAATACTCACTCTGCAGCAAAGGTATCCCAACTGGATGCGGAGCAGGTCCTGCTGAGGTGTTGCAGCTCCCTCCCATGGTAAAGCTGCCCCACGTTCAGCTACCAGTGCACACTGTGCCATAAGCACTGCAGGACATGCTCCACGACCTGTCCAGTCATCCCTGCTGTGGGATGGCAATCTCAGCCAAAGGCTGCCGCAGGCAGCAATGGCCACACTGCACTTCAGCTGCCCAAGCCTAATCCTTCGAGTCCTTTGTTACAGCAAAACACAATTGACTTTCATGAGCCTCATATCCTCCAAAATGCCAGGATGCTAGCACGGCCCTGCTACAGGGATGCTCTTCTTCCAGTCACATCAATGTTCCATTAAATCTTCTTCCTTCACCTTCTCAGATATCATCAAACATCCCAAGCAATAGTTTGTGAAACACATGCTTTACACCTCTGCATGCTCCAGGCATGGACTTCACCAAGTTTCTTCATCTTACCTGAGTTTTATATCCTCGTCTGAGCCAAGAAATTTTAATTCCTCCCCTCCCCACTTCCTTGTCGGAAACCATTCAACTGCAGAGAGATCAGACTATACTAACACTGGGACAGCAGCCAGCAGTACGCAGTGTGCCTGGCTTTTAACAGCTAAATCCTATAAAAAATAATGATGCAAATATGGGCACTCCTCCCCAAGACATCCTAATGCTTTCAACAACCTCTTAGGAACACATAATGCTGCTGGATGGGACAGAGGCTGAAAGGAACTAATTTGGGACTTCTGGTACTTACTGTGTGAACACCTGCTGGCTAAACAAACAGGCCTAGGCAGAAAGCTGAGATAGCTGTATGAACACTCTCCACTGCTGTGTCAGATAGCTACTTTCTGAGAGCAGACATGAACTGCACTGCATTATCATCTAAAAGTGGTCACAGGGCAGAAAGCTCTCTTTTAGGAATCTTACACACTGATACAGGACCAGGAAAATTCTTGGGTTCCACCAAAACACCCACCTTGAAGTACTTAGGCTCAGACCATTACCATCATTTAGGAGTCTAACTCCGTTCTCCAGGAAATGTTAGATACATTATCTGTCTTCAGTGCCTTGGGTTTCAGTGCTTATCCAATACCACACGGGAAGTCTGTGGGAAGCCTTGCAAGTCCTGCCAGGTAAGCCCATGCTCACATTCTGCCAACAACTGCAGTTGTTCCATGACACTATCCTGCCATGCACTGCATGAGCATGAGCAAGGACACAAAGCCCTTCTCACACAGAATTAAGCTGATGGATGCTTCTGCATCCACCCTTCAGTCACAGTACCTTGTGTCCTTGAGTATACCACCTAGTGTCCTCTGGAATTTGCCTCTGCAACAAATGAACATTTGACGAGTCTCCCATTCCAGCAGAGGACCATGGGCAAATGTCCTGTGGGGAGGTGGAAATCCCCCCTCACCTGTATGCTGCTGGAGGCTCCAAAGGAGAGGTTTTACGTAAGAGGAACTATGCGGACAGACCACAGCTTCTCTGAAAAAGCATTAATGCTCTCCTGCATCCAAAAGACAGAGCAGCCAGCAAAGGGCTTCTATCATAGGGGCTGTAGAGGATGTGATGGGGCAGAGAGGGAGAGCACCTCTTTTGCGCTCCCTATGCTCTGTTTTCCAATGTTTTCTCTCATGCTTGTAAAGATAAAAAATTAAAAACCATGTTCACCCTCATCCCCAACACCCAGAGTTATTCTGGGTGCAGAGTTCAGTTTTCAGCTGCCTAAAGGTAGAGGAAAAAGAAGAAGGAGCACAAAGACAAAGCAGCACAGGAGATGCTCACCTTTCTTCAGGGCAGCTCACAGGCAGAGCAAGTCACACTCTGTAACCACTCCTTTAGATGCATGTCTGAAGGAAGTTTGGCTACAAGTCTAAAAATCACAGCCCTGAGAAACAGGGCTTTGTTGCCTCTTGCCAGACTTTTATTAAAAGTGGGTTTCAAGCTCGCAGCAGAGCACAGGGTGAAAGTATCACCTCAGGAGAGGGAACTGCCTCCTTTCACATCTCGTCACTGACAAAAAAAGGCTTCCAGCTAGCTTGCTCATGGTAAAAGTGCATGAGCTTTTTTTATCCGAATGCCTCTGCTGCCCAGTAAAGGCTGCGGTGCAGGAAGATGCCTTAAAGCTATGAAAGCACAAATCTTCAGCCTCGCCCATTCAGTCTTTCCAAAATGTGAACTGGAAGGGACCTGAGGCCAAGAAATACAGCCAGCCTTCTACTTTCTCTTAGAGGAGAAAAAAATCCAACATCCCTACTTAAAGACAAAGGTTATTAAAGACAAAGGGTCCCCGTGCTCAGGGCACTGGCTGGGGAGCACAGGAGCCCTAGCAGGCTTTAGCTGAGGCTGCCTGAGGACAGGCTCCAGCTGGCTGAAGTGCTGCAGTTCAGCCGCTTGCCTACTACAGGACACAAGCTGTGCTGAACACACATCCTGGCCCCCAGTCCAGTCAAATCTCACCTGTGAAGTCAAGAGGGTCAAAAAAGCCTCCAAATATTGACCTTTAACTTAAGCATGTATTTTAGGAAACTCAAAACCAAAGCTTTAGCTGGTAACAACAGCACATTTGTGTACTGGGGAGGACCCCCCATCGTGAAAACTTCACCAGCTCTGCTTCCTGATGGTGTGTGCGTTAATGTGTATAAACTCCCTAGTATTAAATTAGGGTTCATAGTGGTTTTTTTCTTCTTTTCACAATTTATATTGCCCAGTATTTATGGATTCCCAGTAAATAAGCATATGGAGATGCCCTGTCACCACAGAGTGAGGGAGCACTAACACACTGGCAAAGGGGATGCACTGCATGGAGACCCAGTACTGAGCAAGAGATTAGGAAACTCACCTTGCCAGGGGATGGCTTGAGGAGCTCAGACTGTTCAGTTTGCCAAAGACAAGACTGGAAGCAGTCCTTGTGCAGACCACACTTACAGCAGCAGGGAATACAAACATTGAGCTAAAGGCTTCTTCTGTTCAGTGGATTAAACAGAAGATTCAGCATCTGCAGATCACGACTAGACAAATTCAAGCCAGAAATGAGGTGTAACAGCATGTGGGTAATTAACCACTGCAGCAACATAGCAAACACAGTGGTATTTTCCATTTGTGGTAATTACTTAATCAAGACTAGATGTTTTTAAGACATGTTGTAAAGTCCAGAGCAAATGGAATTAATAAAAAAAGCTAGATATATGGGCTGTATTATGCCAGAGGGCAGAACTAAAGCACAATAGCTTCTTCTGGCCTCACCATCTACTAATCTATGAGGAAAGTTGCCCCTTTTTGTCAGTGGAGTTGGTAGACAGCCATATTTTTAGCAACAAGACATGCTGATGTTTACATGAAATAGTAATAATAATACGATGTGTTACACCCACACCTCTAATCTGAAATTCTCTAAGCTCTTTACCATCACTATGTCAGCAAGCCTGACAAGTCACTGGCTGACAAATTGGCATTATCATCCCCCTTTCATCCAGCCTGTGCTTTTGCAGAGTAGCTAACCATCTGCTTGCCATTTACGTGGGAAACAGAACTCTCAGGCTACCTGCCATCTTACTTTTAAGCCTCTTGGTGAGAAAATGGTCACATGGGTACCTTGCAGAAGCTCTCAGGGTGGAAAGCAGCTCAGCACACAGAACTGCCCAGCAGCCGCTCTACTTCAGATGCTCATCCCCAAAACATACTTTACAGCATTCAAAACCAGTATACAAACTTCCCTAGGAAAATTCTGTCAACAAAGTACTTTTGAAGAACAGGAGTCAGCAATTAAAGTGTTAAAAACAAAAGAGAGAGAGAGAAAAAGAAAGAATGCTTCCTAGTTGTTTTAACAAAATCTTCATATACAACAGACAAAAAAAAAAAGGAGAGTAATTTCCATTAGTTTCCATGACAACCAATGGAAATCGCTAACCCATCTTCTCTCCCTTGTCAACCTCTGACAGACCTGTCAGGGAAAGCAAGGGACTGTGCCATGTGTAAGGTTCTCTACTTAACCAGAACACAGGGAAATCTACATTGCCTTTATGTCAAGTGCTCCCCTTACAGCACAACTCTAGCTTTTTTCCTCTGAGATACAAAGGGATGGAGAGGTCCTTTCTGCTCCCCCGTGAGACCAAACGCATCCCAGAAGTGCAATCCCCTCTGAGACACCCCAGCTCTCCCACTTGATGACCTGCTTCTTTCTCCCTCTGGCTTCATCAAAACATTCAACCACCTCTTTTCCATCTGTGAGCT
Organism: Ifrita kowaldi; assembly: GCA_013398055.1. Taxonomy (NCBI): domain Eukaryota; kingdom Metazoa; phylum Chordata; class Aves; order Passeriformes; family Cinclosomatidae; genus Ifrita; species Ifrita kowaldi. The sequence goes on along the minus strand of VZRS01003923.1, from coordinate 56,031 downwards.
ATTGGCTCATACCTTAAAGGTGGCCCATATATGCCCTTTTTGCACCTCTCTACTGCCTCGCAAGAAATTGCTGTATCACACAGCAATTCTGGTCTACATTTTGTCTCCATTTTTCTCACTATTGTTATCATTGCTGACAAGGAAAACGATCCTCTGCAATGCCTGCTGCACCTTCTACATGAGAGCTTTTAAACTTTTCTTACAGGAATGCATTCAGCTTTATAAACCCTGCTGTGAGGCACAGCACCATCATTATCCTTGTTTTACAGATGTGAGCACCACAGCTTAGAGGAAAAAGGTGCCTTTCCCAAAGCCTACATACAAATCATGGCATCATGCTAAGAGTGAGGACAAATTGGTCTGCAGAGAAGAGTCTGTTTGCATTTTCTTGATGGCCACAGGCTCTGAAAGTGTTTGAACCACAGATGATCAGAGTCTGCTGTAGCCCCTCCACCCTGCCAAAACCCCACAGCAAATAAATATTAACCCAAAATAAAAACAAAACCAAAAAACCCAAACCCCAAATAGCTGTCTCTGTTTAATGCTGGTTTATTGTTGACCTTGCATCTGCAGCCAGGATGGCCTAACTCATGCCAGCATCTGGATGTGTGCGGCTGCACTGCAGAAGAGCTTGGCAGAGATTTGCGAGGAGGTGTTAACACCCAGCTGTTCTCCCATCTCTTTCAGTTTTCACGTGCACAAAGCCAGGAGTTGCCCAGGCACGGTGCTGGCACTGTGCGGTTTCAGGCTATTCACATACCACAGTGAGATTTAACATTCCCCCATCAAGATAGGAAATCCACAAATAATCCGCATTGATTGCATCCTCCATTCTCCCATCCCAGGTCTGGGTTCCAAGAGTTACTGGCAAGTAACAGGACTGAGTACAGTGGCTCTGTGTGCCTGGGTGTAGCTGCACACGAGGGGTAATAAACCACGTTTTGTGCCCCCTGATTAGCTATGCTTTGGCTCAGTTTCCTCCACGACACCCTCCTGCGGGACTGCACACAGCTGAGCGCCAAAGAGGAGAGGACAAAGCACTGAGTTCAAAGTCGAGCAACAGTAAGCTGTTCTACAAAATGCTTCCTGCAGATTCTTGTCTTGAGGCTGATGGCATTTACTGGCTATGAAGGTATGAACTACCATCACTGGGGAATGCTCATAAATTGCTTCTCTGGCCTGCAGTAGAAGCTGATCTCACACTCAAGCTTTTCCCCTCTGGTAAGGCAGTAAGTACTGTACCAGTGCACCTACTTCTACAAAACTTAGAGCAACACAGTATCCTGTAGGAAATGAACACACTTTGCTAAACATGGCTGAAACGGGCGGCTGTTTGGTTTAAAAGTTATTTGAGAAGGTTCAAAGATAACACCAAACAGAGAATAAGATCACATTAACTCTGTTTCCTTTGCTGCATTGGCAGGAGGAAGGAAGCTACAAGGAGATTAAAAGAGGTGTGCTAAGCACTGAGCTGAGGGGTGCCATAAACTGGCTATGTGTACAAGACGGAGATAATGGCATGGGGGAGGCGCTGATTATCATTGAACAGGGGGGTGTAATTAGGACCATTGGGACAGAATAAGAAGATTAATGGTCTACTTGCTCACAGGAGAGGACTGTGAAGATAAACTTACTAACTCTGAGATATTCCAGAGCATGGTATCATTTTTCACAGAACAGGAAGGGGGCATCACTTATCGGGGATGTGTAAAACTGGATTTGACAAGACACTAATGGCTATGGTTTGTACAAGCAGCTACTAATCCCACGGCATGCAGTGATACCTTGTAGAAAAAAAGAGTCCGTTTTTCTGAACAAGTAAAGAATAAAAAAGTACTCCCTTCTTAACATGCTCCTCCTTACCCTTACACATCACCCTCTACAAACCGGTCCAAGCCCCAGTCCTGGGGATGTGAGAAAAAGAGCTTTGTGAGAAACTGAGCCTCTGCTGCAACCTGACTTCTCCATCATCCATCCACAGGGCAATTGGAGAGGGAGAGCACTGCCAGATTAGGCTGACACTACTGATGTGGCATTCATTGTCTTAGGACTGGAATACCCCAGAGCTTGCATCATGTGGAGCAAACACGCTGTCCTCAGACAGGAATACTGAAGCTTTTCTGCCAAGCTGAAGGCGATGCCTGCGACATGAATGCTTGGTCCCTTGCCACCTTAATCTTCCAGAACCCTGGGTTTGAATGCATGAGCTGCAGACCAGGGCTCGGTCACAACCTTTACAGTTATCCCTGAGGAATTTTACTCACCCAGACAACTAAATGATCCAGACATTGCAAAAATTCCCCAATGAAATCGCTTCCTCCTACATATAGGAAACGAGACAACAATTCCAATCCCTCATACTTAAGCTTCCTTGAACATAAACATGAAAAAGCGGCCAAAACCGGGAGGGGAAAGAAAGTCCCAGAGCAGCAAGAACTACATATGCAAGAAGTTACATCATGCAGAAGGAAAGCTCTTGGCTTCGGGCTAAAATTACCAGTACTTAAATGGCAGGGGCTGCTCTGGTGGGGAGGGGCACCTTCCCAGGAACAGTCCTCCAGATCGATTCACTGTCAGGAAAACAGCAACAGGCTCTGCTGTCATAACCATCCCTGGACAACACAGCACGGGAGGCCAACATATCAGCTGGCCAGCACCTGCCAAAGCCCATCCTGGTGGATGGACAGAAATTCCTCGTTCTGCTTCTGACACTCAAGCCCCAAAATATCTCACCATGGCAACAGGGTGACAAGGAAAAGGCAGACAAGGATAGCATTTTCTGATGGCAGGAAGTACACCCAAGCCATGGGCTCCTGCATTAGGACAAGGTTCACCAGTACATCTCTCCAACAGAGGCAGGTACCTTTGCCAGCCCACTCCTGTCACCCCACTCTTGCTTCCCTCTTATCCAAAACTTTAACAACCTCTTCTCCCCTCCCGTGACTTGGAAGACTTAACAGGCTTGAGTCATACTCCTGCCACGGGTACCTCCACAGCAAGTCTTTCCATGACCTCTCTAGGTCTCCTCACAGATCTAGAAATAAAGAATTTGTTTCTGGCTATAAGAAAAAAAAAAATCTTCAAATCACTGTTTCTTGAAAACTTTCATTGTTGGGAAAAAGCTGATTAAGCACTGGAAGCTCCACTGGCATTCATATTCCCAAGGTCTCTTGATCCTGTCTCAGGACTCTAAGCAAGAAGCAGGGATGGGATCAGAAGGAACACATGCTAGGGACAACCAGCAGTGGATAACAAATAGCTGTTCAACCAGTCCTTCTATGCTTGGAGCACAAGGTGTGCAAATCCTCTCCTCCTGCAAATGAAACGCAGCTGTTTTGCCTTGGTGGTTTTATCTGTTTTCTCCATTGTTCCTTCAAGCTGCTTTGCTGCTCTTTGCAGGGCAAAAGGGAAGGGAAGGACTAAGGAGAAGGAACAACAAGAAAAGCTGGGTTCTATGGGGTCCATTACACAGCGTTATGGTATTTTGAGAAAGTGGTTAGAGGTCCATCTCTGGGACAGCAGTTGACAGTACAGCCAAGGGAAACACTGTTTAGCTGTCAAACAGTGGAAATACGGGCTTCACTTCCAGCTGAATCTTAACAAGATACCAAACCCCTCCCCAACCATCCACCCCAAATTCTTCGCTCTTTCCAATATGTTGGTCCAAGAGGAGCCTCCAACTTGTTTCTAGCTTATAGGCCTCCTGATGCCCACCAAACAAGATGCAGACGTCTGCAAGAAATCACACATTTGTAGACTGGAGCATGAATTTGCTTTTCTTCAACTCTCACAGGCAGCTTACATCTAAACCATTTCCACACAAGCACAGGGTCCATGCCAAAACCAAGAGGTACAATGTAATGAGTGACAAAACTACACGGAGCAGGTAGTAAAATTTCACAGCAACTTATATGAACTTCACTTGTGGGTAGCTAGTTTGCAAGGCAGAGAAGGGGCAGTCACTCAGTACTGCTGGCTGGTGTCTTCAGTCCAGATCAGAACTGAAGCACCCTTGAGAAGAAGTAGCAAGGAAATGCCACACAGTCGTTGCTTGTACTACAGTCATCTGTGCTTTAACAGAGCTTTGAAGCCTCCAGACCTGCTTATCTGCCATTTGTTTATTTACTGCTGAGGAGTTGCAATCAGAACTCCACAGCTGAGAGCAAATACTCCCCCTGCTCTAACCAGCTCACACCCAACTCAGTACACAGCTGTGGCAAAACCTACAGCCCCTGCTAAAGCCCAGATGCATATAATCCCCTTGTCTACCACCCAGATGCAGCTGTAGAAGGAAGTATGCTTCACAGCACAACAGCAGGTTGCTCTTTTCCCTTGCTAAACTCAGAGACAACGCTGTGAGAGATAAATCTCTCCAAGGAAATGCTGGTTATTCACAGATTAGCATAGCTATCACAGCAGAGCAGAAGCCAACCTCCCTGCAAAGATAGATGTAACCCAGGTAAAGAAGGCATTTCTGGGAACCAATCTCATCTAGCTCACAGGATATGTGGCAGAAACACAGCCTGGTTAATGGGAGTCTCATCAGTCTGGGAAGATACATCTGGCTGAGATTTGTGACAAACTCTCTTCTGTACAAAGAGAAACACTCCCCAGCTCATGTAACACCACACAAGAAAGATCAAAGGTGCCCCGAAACCTCCCGATGGGTAAGCAGCTGTACCAATAACAGCAGCTGGAAAATGCAACAGGAGACTCAGCCAGTCCCTTCCTCCTGTGCTGGGAGCAGAGCCGCCTCCTCGGCAGCCCCCAGCAGCAGCCCCCTGTTAATTACCGGCAAGGAATTTGCACTCTGGCAGATAAAGTCATTCACTCAGCCACTGGCGCGTTCACACAAAGCAGCTCGGCTCTGACAGCAGCTCCATCTGAGCAGCAGCATTTGGGTGCCACGCACATGTAAGCGCTACACAACCGCGTCTGCTGCAGAGCTTGTGCCACACATGCTGCTGCTCAGAGGTTACAGCCCCCTTAGAACAGCCAGGGAGATTGTTTAAACACTCCTACACAGGGCATTTGGCCAGCGACTTCAGCACAATATGAGGTGCCTCGGACAGAACCACTTGGTCCATCTCCCAGACTCTGATTCCTGGGACATCTGCAGCACAGCAGCTCCCTGGTGGCACAGCATACACCTTAAAAAATGGGCTTTGTGCAGATGAGCCTTTGCTGTGCTTCCAGGGTAGCATCACTTCTTCCCCGCCTCCCCATTAAAAAGGTGCTTATTGTCTTGAGATGCAACTCCAGCAATCCTTGGTCTAGCACTCAAGGGAAGGATTTCAAGAAGGAAGAAATCTATCACTCCAAAACCAGATCAAGGAGAAAAAATGGATGCAATCTTTCCTTCCACTGAAGATGTGCTTGCTAGACTAGACCTGAGAAGTGACTTTCATTAAATTATTTTATGAATGTGTTACTGCTGGGTTTTATTGCACAAAGCCAATGTATATTAAAAACAGCCTGAGTTACCCACATGATTGTCAGCATGTTGCCTTTTCTGTCCACTGTCCTGTCTAAATTATCAGTGAAAGCAGGACTGAACTATTCACAGTCTCCATCACTTAATTTCAAAAGGCAAATTTCTTAAAATGATGGCTTCAGGGCCAAATACAGCTACGCAATTACATAAGTATCTCAAATTTAATCAGTTTTGTTTATTAACACAGCAGTTTTCAGGTTTTGTCCATTGCAAAAACGTGGGAAAAGTTTGACCACAGCAAGCTCATGATGCTGGCCAGACTGTGTGAACAGCCCAATGGGAGGAAGTACACCAAGTCCTGTGAAGACCATCTGAATTCCCAGCTCCAAATCCACTGGTGCACACAAGTACTCTGCTGGCAAAGGGCACAAGTCTTGGAAAGGCTGAAGTGTTGCTCTCCTTATGTGAAAAAGCAGCCAAGTCAGATCAAGAGGAAGCACTTAGGTGAGTTAAGCAAACAGAAACCTTTGCCTTTTCTCTCCCCATTTACATCCCTTTTCAGCTTTTCCTACAGAAAAATTACACTGAGGGAAATGGAGGTCAGGTGAAAAAAATTCATCCCAAGGTTACAACAGACGTAGACACTGCAAACACCATGCTTTTAGGAAAGGTTATGAATCTGCCTCCAGATATTTGTCACCACGCTCTTGCTCAGGGGTTATAGCCCCACAGATCTGTCCATACATCTCCTCACAAGAGGGGAGTTGCTGGCCTTCCTCTGCTTGCCCTTTTTAGCCAAAATTAGACTAACGAGATTAAACCATTTATATATAACTCTTTCCAAAGGCTGGCTCATTTGGCCAGAAATGGGTTAAGGATAGTTCAGAAGAACAGCTATGGGCCCCAGAGATTAATCTGAATGGCCAGAAAACTAGCAAGGAGCAGAAGGCAGGCCAGGTCAGTGACCTCTTCTCTTGGCAAGGCTAGATTCAAGAAGGGACTTGCATCCACAGCTCACACAGATATACTCATGCTGGTGTAAACCTCTTTGCTAACATCTAAAATTTACAGTGAAAATAACTTTCTTGAAGATTCTGAATCAGGTTTAAGCAAAAATGAGAACAAAAAACGCCTCACTCTTATTGTGAAACAAGTATCCTGGTGGGACACAGAGTGATGCTGGTATGGAAGTGGTCCCACACACCACCCTTCAGACCTCACGGATACAGTCAAACAGCAACTGGACTCCTCTCCAGTGTTAACTAGGTAACTTAGTCCAGCAGGATGTGAACAACTGATTGACTTTTAATACATTCAACAGACATTTCAAGCCTCTCCCTTTTCCTCCATCGTGATGGATGCTTCCCAAAAATCATTCCATATGCTTTGGGAGCCCCAGCTGAGAATATGAGCAACTTCACGTCTGTAGCATCCCTGTCAATATGAGTGAACAGCCACCTCATTGAGTCTGAGCCAGGAAGAGAGAGATAAAAAGGGCTGTCTGAAGCTGGTGGCTGGCCTCCATCCGAGGAGCACGGTTCACCGTCTATTGCTCTTGTGACTATTACTGAACCAGGCCAAGAAAAGCTCCCAAGTTCTGGCATGCCTCAGATTTTCCAGTCTGCATGAAGTTATGCCAGGAACATTTACTGAAGCAATTTCTTTCTTTCTTTCAAGACTCTAATTATGCACCTAACAATGTTGTAGAAATGAGTGTTGTACAAAAACTCCAGCACAACTCAGATACAGTTTTGCTAACAAAAGGATTAGAAGCTTAGGGCTCAGTGTTAATATTCCGAATGTACTAAAAGGCACAAAGTGCAAGCTGCAGCAGTAACAGAAGGCATAGAGAGGGTTATCGCTTCTAAAATCTGGAAAGGGAAAACCACAGAGGAAAATGCCACACTAATCTTACTGAATGCCGGTGATGTGGGAGAGCAGTAACAAGAAACATTTAGAAGTGGGCAACCATCAAAGCTGTCTCTGAATTACAAGCAGCTCACCTTCAAGCACAGCCCACTCCCTAGAAAATGAGAAGGTCTAAATATCCCAGAGGGTGGGATGCTACCCGTGACCAAACTGATGTTCACCACTTAGAAACTACTAGCAAAGAGGAATCAAACTGAACGCCAAAACAAAAGTTGCCTGAAGTGTCAATTTTCCCTGAAACCAGACCCAGACCTCAGTCATCAGTCTCAAGTTTTGTTGACTTTAGACTGGAATCAAACCAGAACGTTCACTGGTTTGCCACTTGGACCATTATCTCTGGAGCCAGTCATAATAATTCATTTATTCACTCAAGCATTAACTGGCCTTTAAAACCAAGTTTAGAACATGATGGCTGTACATTTTTCTTACTTTCAGTTTGCAGGTAAGACATAGAGACATGACAGTACTTACAGCTGGGAAGCTATCCAGGTACTACAAATTAGAGAACATTAGCAAAAAGCAGGATTTAGCACTTTGACAATGTTAGTGACACCAATGAAATCACACATCCAGGGCCAAATACCTTTTGGCTATGTTTCTCTGGGCTACTGATCCCAGTGCCATCATTATTTAGCTGTTATTATAATTTTTCTTATGGATGCTGTGCGCCTTCATCCTACAGAGGTGTTGGCGTACAGTGACCAGAACTGGTTAAGGTTTATTTAGGGCTCCTAAGAAAATGAATAAACATGATTTGGCTTTTTCAGGACAGTGTTGGACAGCATACATGGAAATGCTCACTACATAAGTATGTCATACTTCAGGAAGAAAGTGTATTACAATACTATCATGTACAGGTAGATGTGAAATGCTAGTCCATACTACAGCTCAGTCCCACTCCCCTTGGTTTTCACGACAGCAGCGACCAGAGATTGACAGTGTTTGCTCACAACCACCCTGTCTCACCTCTGCTCCTCACGTGGCCGTTGCGGAGAGTTCACAAAGAGCTTTGCTCAGGGAGAGAGACCAACAGCGATGGGCTCCATCCTAAACCCCACTCTTTACCATAACCCGGGCAGCACAGTCCACGGGTGGGAGGCAGAAAAAGAGGGACCCAGACGTGTTCATGCCTTTTTTATTTTTTTCACGGAGCCAAATTGCGATGCTTTAGGGTGGGTCTCGCCATCTGGGAGAAATATGTAGGGAGAAAAAATGCAGGGAGGGAGGACGAGCTGCCCCCCGAGCGGGACCGCTTTCCTCCGAAAGCAAGCTCAGCCTCCCTTCCCAGCCCAGCTTGAGTTCATTTTCCTCAAATCACTTCCACATTTCTCCTGCCGTAATTATAAAATATTTTGTTTCTGACTTCACTTTTTAGGGAGGCCGCGGCAACCGGGAATGCAGGCACCGTTTGTTTGCTGTCAACAGAGCTGGGGGGGTTGCAGCTGGGGGGCTTTCAAAGGTTTTCAATGTCATTGCAGTGAAAGAAAGGAAAAAAAAGAAGAGCGAGGGAAAGAGCGCGCGGGAGAGAGGGAGGCAGGGATGGAGGAAAGGAGGGAGGGAGGAAAGGGGGCTGCCCCGGGGAGCCCGTCCCGGCGGCGGGATGCAGGGGTCCGGCCCCGGCGGGGACACAGCCCCTCGCCCCCACCGAGGCGNCTCCTCCCCGGCCCCCGCCCGCTCCCCACCGCCCCTCCGCGGTGCCCCCGTCCGTCTCGCCGCCGGCCCCTCGGCGCCCCACGGCGACCTCGGCGGCCTTTGAAGGCAGCAGGAGGCTGAGGGGCGTCCAGGGAACTCGGTTGCCGCCGCACACCGTCCGGCTTCACACCGCCGCCGGGTAGAACACGGGTCCGGGGAGGCTCCCCAAGCCCTGCACCGGTGGGGGTTCAGGAGGAGTGGCGACAGTCACGCCGGGGCGCGGATGCCCGCCAGCCAGGCCGAGAGCATCCCGCCGAGGGGTCGGCAGCCGCCCCCCACACTGTCACAAAAACGGGGAAACTGAGGCACGAGGTGGCTTATCCAGAGGCGGGAATCACTCACCGACTCAACCCACTGTCCCCCCCACGCTCCAGCCCTGCGGCCACTGAAGTGCTGGCCACAGCTACAGGTGTCACTCATGTCGGGATGCAGGCAGGTTTAAAAATAAGGGTTTAGACCCATATGTGTTGGGATCCAAACATTCGCTGAGCAAAACAGGCAGCCAGGGCTTCACGCCAGGCACAGGGGCTCAAAATCCCACCTGAAATGCCCGGTGTTGTTCATTTGTGTATAAATACTTTTGATCCTCTTGTTTTATCTCTTCATCTCTGAATTTCAGTAGCCTCCAGTAGCTAGAAGGAAGGATCTGACAATGCAAAGAGACTCATTGCCCCGAGCACATACAGAAATCTCTGTCACAGCAAGCAACACTATGACACCAGTTGTCAAGGGCATTTTCGCGAGTTTTGAGGTTTGTCATAACCAAAAATGACACCCCTGGCTTTAAAGTACCATCTCGCTCTGACCAAGCATGCCCATAAACTGTCTTCTTTTCCTGCTTTATTCTGTGCCCTCAACGCAGGCAGGCACCAAGGGAGATGCTGGCATGTGTACCCTCCTCATTCACAAAGACCAAAGAGTATTCCAGCATCGTGCTGGAAGGAGAAAACTCTGGGAAGAGTTACCCTAGATCAGCCCACATCTGGTCTGTTCATGGCAGCTGTGCCATTTTTCTGTGCTTCCTCAGGCTCTGCTTCCTTATTCAGTTTTGGTTTTAGGACTACTGTTACTAATTTTGCATTTATAAAGCATCCTCCCCAGCAAGTTCTGTTTCTGTCTGTGAATGGTACTAGCCTATAAATCCGTCCTGAAGAGATGTCTAATTATTTTACAGCTGATGCTGAGCAATGGGGCTTTCATTGTTTGGTTTTGGATTTTTAAACTCACCTTTCACGATGTACCTTTTTGTTTTGGAGTCGCTGATTGCCCTGCCTCATGATACAGCACAGGCATAGTTATGGCTGAAATCAGCTGGCCTCCAGTTTGCAGCAGCTCACCCTGAGTCACCCTGAAGTAAGTGCCATGATAAGAAAAAAGCAAATGGCAAATGATAAAATACATTTTAAAAGATTCATCAATTTCTGTCCGCTTGACACTCAGCTCTGTGGAACTTGTGCTACATGAGGAGGATCTCTATTTCCAGAGAGTTAAAGTGACTTATATCACTCTTCAGAACAGAGCATGAGCAGGGGTCTCCCAGTGCCTACATTCCCTCCCTGATACCACGGGCAGCCACCTCATCTAAGTGTAATTAGGCAGTGCACTGGATTATGTAGGTCACCATGAGCATGAGTTTTTCTTTTGTGTACTCAAAGGACTAAATATGGAACAGACGGTAAAGGATTAAATCTCCCATTCTGTGTTGACATTCAGGTACATGAAAATGTATTTCTACAAGTTGGTTTCTATCACGGAAATGGGTAGAAGTAAAAACCAAAAAGCGTCTCTCATACAAGCATCAGAAAAGGTGACCACAAGACAGGCACCCACGACTGGAGAGAGGCATTTGTACAGCTACCCCTTTAAATCAAGTAAAACTTTTGTGTGCAGAGAGGTCTGTCTCTGGTAGACTGGGCAGGAACAGTCCTTAGTCCTTTAGTGGAAAGGTGAGGGTGGTGATGGAGCCAGAGTTGTTTGTGAGAGTGGGAGTGTCTGCCATGTCAGGAACCTTTCTGAGGCAGGGAAAGGTGTGTTGTCTTTTCCATCACATGCAGCACAAAACAATCTCAGTGCAGACACCAGAGCCTTATTGCTGTGTACAAAGGCACACATTTTATAACCAGTTACATGCTATCTGACAAACTTTTCACTTTTATTCCAAACTTTCACCATCTAAAACTGTAAACTGCAAAGGAACAGTTTGAACAACCTGAGTGCATGACAAATAAATCTGATGGGAATCTTTGCTCTTTTGTGATGGACCCAAAACACGCAGCTTGGATCAGAAGCACTACAATAAGGAGAAAGCAAATGCATTTACAGTTGTGTTTTCAAGCTGTGGCCATAATGGATAAGGTAATTCATCATTGCTGGCTACAGAACCAAAGTAGTATCATAAAAATGCTTTCAGCTAAAAGCTTCATTATAAGGGTGAACGATGTTTGCCTGAAATTTTGAAGGTTGCAATGCTCTGGTGGGCCAAAGAAATTTGGAATCATTGCTCTCCAGAGAAGATGTTGTTTTATTACATATACCAGTATTTCATTTCTACTGACGCTTACTTTCCAGTCACTGGTATTTCTAAAACAAACATTTTGTTATACATATGGGATTGCAAATTTTGAGATATACACTTATGCCCAAGTGGCTGCACAACTGAAATTCAGTAACAAGTTGTTGCCTGAGAAGCAGAGCAAGGGAAGCCTGGACTCATGCAAGTGTACATCTCATGGGTGGATACATTCTCCTGTGTTTAATAAAATGCAGGCTTCAGCTGAGGCTTTCTCCATTCTTGGGGCACTGTCAAGATCACTCCCCTGGATCTCTGGTGCCTCATGGGGGTTACTCTGAAGCCTCAGCCTCTCCCTTATTACAGCATGTGCACACGTATACACCCAAAGTGATGCTGTAAGCCTCTGTTTCCCGGGAAATGAGGCTAAACACGCCAAAAATTACTTCTTAAGCCCTCACTCACCCAACCCTTGTGGCTATACCATGACATCACCCTCTCCACATTACCTCACTCCTATCCACCACCCACATCCTTCATGTCTCCCCATTTCCCCTGCCATATGAAACATCTGCCCTAAGGGATGGGGTTGTGATCACCATGCTATGATGAAGTCAGTGATTGCCCTGTCTGCACTGTGTTTTAGGTTACAATTCAAGAAACCAAGTTTTTTGGCAAGAGGCCTTCGTGATAGGACAATAGTCTGTCCCACTGAAGATTAGGAAATTTGCAGCAACATTATTTGGTGGAATTAAGAGGCAGGGTGTTCTTTTTGAGTAGCAAACCTATTAAGGCTGTAGCTGAGAAGGCTCAGCTGGTGTGGCACTGGAGACATCTGTGTTGTCTTGAGCTATGTGAGCAGTGACTCCTCATGGACCAGACTGCCAGCACCTGAGGAAGGGCCAAGGGATACCTGGGTTTTCACAGCAGACATAGGCCAGGACTGCAAGGCATGAGGGGAAAGCCTGGAGCAGGGTTATACCCTCAAAGATGTGGGCACCAGACCCAAATGAACTCTAGGATGACCACAAGGCCAGCATGAGGGTCCCCAGAGCTGTAACCCAGGGATCACACGGATACTTCGCCACCTTCTGTGAGAAGTCAGGCCTGCAGCAGCCTTCTCCAGGTGTCCCCCTGACCTGGCAGTGCTGACTCAAGTCCGTAACTACTTTTCTAGGGTTTGCAGACTGCACTTTGTTAAATACAGATATTTTTTTTTGTTCTATTCTTCTGGTTTTGTTTTTTGCTTCATTCCCTTGCTCTTGTAATTTTCTTTCTCATTGTGGTTTCCTCATTTCTAGCTCCTGCTCCAGCTGCAGCATTTGTACTAATCATTATTCCTTAAAGCTCTATTTCAGACCTGATGTAATGAAGTGCTATACCTTCCCTTCTTTTCTCCCCTAGCAGATGTCTTTATTTTGCAGGTTGTGCTGGGGACATTACTGACCAAAGGGCACACAAGTCTGGCACTAGCAGGCTATGCGGTTTGTATAAAATGCATTCTCTAATGGTTAATGCATTTGATGGGCTTTTGAATATTCCATTAGCTAGAGCAGTAGAATGCCTAAATACTTTGACAACTTGGCCCTTAAACTTTATCCTTGGTATCCCTAATTCAAGGTGAGCTTTTCTAATCTAAGACAAGCTCCCAAAGGCATCATTTCCTCACAGAATTCATCCAACCCCAGCACTCAGGTGCAATAACCCAGGTAAGCCATGCCCATCAGGAGTGGGCACAGAACTGTGCCCATGTCCAGTCAGTGTAACAATGTCCACTCTGCGTTTGCCACAGGCTGGCCAAAGCTACCTTGATGTTCCTCAGAAGTGTGAACTACACTTGGATCCAAGCCATAGTGTAAGAAAGAAAAATCTGTGTCAAAGCCTCAGTGTGGAAACAGTCAATCTATCCTCAGCAGTGTGGCATGCTTCTGTCTCAGCATGTTCCTCATGCCAGTTCACTCCACTGCTGCCAGGCCAGGATGCAGCTCAGGTAAGTGAAATACTCTTATTTTTGACTCTTCTTCTGCACGTGCCCTTTGTAAAGAGGCTGAGGGCACAAGGCTTTTACAGCTTGGAGAAGAGACCCTGTTTGGAGCAGGAGGATAGACTGAGGTCTCTTCCAACCTGAATTATTCAATGAACTTGTTTGGTCCTTTAAGTTTGGCACAACCTTCAAACTAAAAGCACTCTCACAAAAGAAGTCCTACCTATCCAGAAACAGTTTGATACAATTCCCTGAAAGTGCTCCCTAGGATGCTGCTTGTCCATGGCCAAACAGCTCAGAACTGACAAGTCCAGTAGCTGTGTTCTGGGGACATGGAATGAGAATTACTCATTCCATGAAAATTACTCATTCCAAGTGAGAATTACTGTGATTCCTTACATAAAAAGAACACGTCTCATGCATCTGGATCAACAGCTGGCCTGAAGGAAACAGTGTTCCCAGGCAGTCCAATGGCGTCTACAAGGCTGCCCCCCAGCCTGATGAATAAGAGCTATCCCAGCTGCCAGATGTGTTCTTCCACCATTGTGTAGATGATTGGTCACAGAGACTGGTTCATAGAGATGGCCTAGCACATCTATCCTGGTGCAGAGGAGATGTGGCTTATCACTTAGATGAGCAAAACCCTTATTCCATCCAAATGAGGCAAGCACTTGCAAGATATCTGTACCCACAGTTATTTTGTGGGGTCCTAGCCTATATGCTACTGTCTCAGTTTGTTGGACTTGAGTCTGATCCCAAAAGCTCCTCAGAGAGAGTTTGATAATGCAACAGGCAACTGCAGAAGCCTAGCAAATTAAGTCTTGGGACTGGTATCAAGGTAAGGTGAGTTGTCTATTGTACAGGCAGCTGAATGGGCCCGTCCAATTAATAACAAGGATTTCCTCATGTGTAATGCTGCATCACAAAGCAGGATGCAGGTACGCATTGCCATGGAGAAACAGTGCAAGGCAGAGTCCCAGCTTGACTCCACACCTGCTAATGTCACATGCACTTCTCAGCACAAACTGCTACATATGACACTACTCTCCAAAAGTGAGGAAATAATCATCACTGCCTTCCTCTTCCTTCCCCATTATCTCCCTCATTTTGCAGACACATTCAATGAGGAGTTGCTAAGGTCATTTCTGGCAGAGCTTAGAGTCAAACCTAGAACTCTTGTGTGGCTGGACGAAATTTCAGCTACTTTGTCTTTCTGCATAATTGAACTACAAAGATGTACTTGGCCCTGCCATATTCCATACAATAACCCAGGCACCCTATCCCCAACAGACTACTGCTGCAGAGCGAGCATTTATCTGCCACCAGCAAATCCTGATTCACACAATTAAGAGCACTTTCTCCATTAGCTGAAACAGTAGGGGGTTTGTGCTCATGAATGTAGCAGGAAATCAACCCAGGATGTCTTGAGTTCAGGCACAGGCCATTATAATCTATCAGTTATATCACAACAAAACACAAGTGTTCTACATGCCACTCACTTGTGTCACCTCTCAATTCCTGCTGTCACGCAGGGGCAAGCTTAACATTTGAATGAAAACTCCAGAAAAAATTCCAGGTGTGCTAGCACCTGCCATCCTGCTGTAAAGAAGCAGGCACTCTCTCTTCAGCAGCCAAAGGTCATCACTTGTGGCTTGGTTGTGGGACCTATGGATCTTGACTACCAAGTCAGAGCACCAAGTGCCGGAAGAGCCAGTGGGCATTTTAAAGATTAATATGAACATCACAGGAGGTGCTGGGGTGTGTGCAGCCAGCCCCTTCTTGGGGAGGGCAAGGACACACAGCTAATGAGCCTACTGAGGTGAGGGGAGATTTTGTGTGGTCTTTTGTGTGCCTTAACACCACACAATCCATCTACAAGATGTGGGAGCTCAGAGACTGCTGAGGTGACCCTCCACTGAGCAGCTCTATCTAGGGATGTCTGCTAATCTGCATAATCTGTTCACAGCTGTGTGGTAGTAGAAACTGAGTGCACCCCAAGATGCCACCAATCCATTCAAACAATTGCCACAGCAGCAGATCCTGTCTCTCAGCAATGCCACAGGACTGTCAGAGTACATGTCAAACTCAGGTCTTGTAGCTACCTTCTCCTTACCCTTACATTGTACGTACGGAAAAACCTCATGGACTGTACCAGTCACTTCTATGGTTCAGAGGACAGAGGTTCTCAGGTTGTCCCACCCACTCTGAATAATTTTGCTAGCCATTTCTCATCCTCTAAGGATGGGCAACCTGCTAGCATAGAACATGATCAC
Organism: Ifrita kowaldi; assembly: GCA_013398055.1. Classification (NCBI taxonomy): domain Eukaryota; kingdom Metazoa; phylum Chordata; class Aves; order Passeriformes; family Cinclosomatidae; genus Ifrita; species Ifrita kowaldi. Next base: position 40,210 of record VZRS01003923.1, on the reverse strand, counting down.
ACACACAGAGCTATTTGTCCCAGCCCGTGGCAGAGCCTGGGATACTTGCTAGAAGGCGTTCAGGAATTTGCTGCCCAAAATGTGTTTGAGCTATGTGAGTCGTGCCTGGGTCAGTGGGGACTGGGTGTGGAACAGCAGCTCTGTGAGTCACCAGGGGTCTGTGAGACCTGAAGGAAAGGTCAACACAGCCTTTTTTAACTACAGACTGCTGCAATGTTCTGTACACCAATTCAGGACGTCTGTTCTGGTGGTGTACATGAGAAAGCTTGGGAGTTGGCCATGTAAGTTTGGACAGCTGACCTAAAACATAAACATGAGTTCAGGGACTCTTATAAAATGAGAAATTATGCCGCTAAGCATGAAAATGTGCAATGTGTTAGTAAACACAGCTCACCCTAGAGATTAGCTCTTGTCATTGCTTAGCAATGCTATGAAATCATATATTCTCCTCCCAGCCCTGGGCTAGACAATGAAAACCAAGGGGTTTTAGTTTTCCTTCATACAGAGATGAAATGCCCTTCTTTAACCTGAGCTATCATTCCCTAGGAGATGCTAAGCATCCTCAGCCCCACTACAGGGGCTGGCAAGTGCAGTTGCTGAGCGCCTGAAAATATGGTTGTTGCATTAGGTGGTAAGTATGGAGAAAGTGTCTGACCTTAGACATCCATATTTGAACATGTTGGCCTTCAACTGCTGCAGCCAAGCTGACCCAGTGGGTCAGGATTTGTGCCAGACCTTTTACGTGTAAGAAGAGGATAAATAGCTGTAAACAAAGCCAATCCAAAGCAAAGGTCACTGCTTTCAACCTGTGTGAGAGAAAGCTTTTGAATTGGAAATGTTAGTGATGGGAGGCAAAGTGGATAAGAACTTGTGATAACAAACCGAATGAGTTGTCCCAGGAGAATGGAAACTGGGAGAACTGGATGGGCAAGCTTGAATGACATACTCACTCCTCTGGGCCAGTGCAGCACTGCAGTGACCATTGAATTCTGTTGGAAAGCAAGGCAAAGGAGGTGAGAGACACCCTTCTGGCAGAACAACAGAGTGGAGGTGGTGAGCAAAGCAAGCCATAAGCAAAAAGGAAGAATGAAAGCACCATCAGAGGGCTTGGAAAGGGGGACAGGTTCCAACTGAATGGCACAGAATTGGAGGGGCCTGCCTGGCTCTGAAAGGCTGAGGGAGGGGATAAATTCATGGTGGAGGTGTGACATCTTCCCAAATCCCATCTGGACAACCAACACTCACAAGTTCATTGACTTTAACACTAACACAGTCCCACCTTTAGAAAAGGAGTGTGTTCACCGGTTCTGAACTTTTTACTCTTTTTAGATCCCTGTATCCATGACTTCCCACAGCAAGAGGTACAGCCGTTTAACATAGCATTGGTAGAGACCAAAATGCTGAATAAAATCTGTCCACTGAACCCAGATCTCCAGTATCTTTTACAAGCTTGCCTCTATCTTCCTTTAGCAAGGTATGAGGTCATCTGCTCCAGACAAAACATCTGGCTTGGCAGTTTTGGCTCCTGTGGGTACCTATCCCTGTTTGGTGGGAGAAACTTAATGGCCAGGTGATGCAGACAGGTCTGGATGGAGCCATGCTTTGTAACTCTGTGCCCATGCAAATTTGTACGTGATGCACACGACATCTGTCCAGAGGCTCTGGGGCAGGGCTTTTAGAGGCCTCTTCCACCATCCCACTCCCCAGGAAATGCAAACCTGGGAATGGCATGGCTCTGAGTTATTGCAGAGCCTGGAAATGACAAATTAACATAAGCTGTGAGTTTACATACTTTTCGCAGCCATTTATGGCCTTGTCTGAGCTTAAATAAAAGCCATGGTCCCTGGAAAATTTGGGCCTGTCTGTAAGTAAGGCATTCCAGAGAAAACATCACGTGCTCATTTCACGAAGTGAAATAAGATCTTTGTTCTGCATGCTTTCCCCTCCCCCCCTCCCCTTTTTCTGAATGAGGCAGTTTTGTCCAAGGATTACAAGCCAATGTTCCAATCCCTCACAGACGTTTTCCATTATCAGAGCTGCCTCTTGTCCTTCAAATCATTTTCCACAGGACTCCTGTAACTGGGGCTGGGAAACGAAGCCAAAAACTCAGAAGAAAGGACCCTATTCCAGGCTGCTGACAAGACTGAAAAATGCTGCAGGGTGTTGCTGGGACCACCCAGCCTGAAGCATCCTCATCAGGGGAGTAGCTGAAAAAGATGCTAGTGGTGGGAGGAGGCTCACTGTACTGTACAGGCATTTAAACAGCTTGGTAAATTAACTTTGATGAGGTATAATCACATTGTGTGGAACTGACTATAGAGACTGGTGGTAGACAACAGTGACTGATGATTAACTCCCCAGCATACAGCACAAAGGGCCTTTGTGTTGCCCCCCTGAGACTTACTCATATTTTGTGAGCTGCCTCTGTCTGGGAGTCAAATCGCCCCTGCTATAGAAAACTACCAAACAGGGTTGGAGGAAGGGAGGGGAAACTCAAGGGAGGTTTTCTGTTTGGATTCTTCAACCCCCCTGCCCAAAACATCATCCTTTGTTGGGGGGACCACATGTATCGAGGTGGGCCACCTACTTACTGCACAGAGCCAAGCAGCTTCCTTCCTGCAAACAGAAACCAGCTACTGGAATGGTATCAGGCTCTGCTCTGCAGATCCCTCATTCCATTGAGCTCAGCTGCAGAGGAGGTCACCAAGCTGGAAGGACCCATCTGAAGAACCCACAAAGCCCCTTTCTGCATCCTCACATAACTTTCCCATTCTGTCCCTTGGAGACTTCTGCTGAAGTTCCTCCAACCATCATGATCTCATCTGCCTTGAGAAGAAAAATCTCCAATTTGTTATTTCATGTTCGCAAGAAAGTTAAGGTGCTACTTGATGAGAACCATCCAGAAATGATATTAGGTTCCCTACATGTCCCCTTCCCTCCAACTCAGCTCTAGGAAGTGAAAGCAAGCTACAGCAGAGATGTGAAACAGGTACTCACAACCACATCTTACATTGCTGCAGGAAGATTTGCCAAGACTTCTCTGTCAGAAACCTAGTCAGAAGGAATTCTGCTGCTTCAGGAGCAAGGACTGCCCTAGGACAAAGGAAGTCTGAGCAGCAGTATTGTAATACCAATGGCTATATTCTGCATTTTATCAGGATGTTCTGGGAAGCAAAACACATAGGCAGGCCTGGCTTCCAGGATCAGAGCTCATGACCCCTACCTTCTGGACCAGACCTTGTTTCAACTGGCTTGATGAGTTTGACTTATTCTCACTTGCAAGCCCCAAGATTTCAGCAAAAGTGTTGGATAATTCCTGATGTCTCCCTTTTTGCCATCCTAAGCCTAGATGCATGTCTCACCAACTCCATAAAAGTTCCAAGCACCTGGGTAGATGGTGAAAGATGGAAAGAAACTCTTTGCTTGGCAGCTGTTTGCAGAGTTGACCTGACTATCAAAGGGAAGGGGATATGACCCAGGCTGGGACCACGTGTAGGTTTGAGCAGTGCTGCAGAATCACGGAAATGCCAGCCTGGAGGGGATCTTTGGTGGCTGTGTAGTTCAGCCTCCTGCCTGAAACAGAGCTATGGCCAACACTCATCTGGTTGGCCATGCCTCTGTATCGCCAAATCTTGAAGATCCCTGCAGACGGGGACTCCACCACCTCCCTGGGCACTTGTTACAGTGACACACCACTGTACCAGGAACCTGTAAGTGTTTATCCTCCCTAAACTTACCTTCACCCCTTCTCATGTCCCCAGACATGGGGTTCCTCAACATCTGTATGGGTGTCCATATGTAGGAGATCAGTGGTCTGAAATGGAGCTGTTGACTGCTCTGAGAAATCTCCTGGGCCTGGGCAGATCTTGGCCATAGACAACCTGAGTTACTGATGAAGTCACTCTGGCATTACACTCTACTTGACATCAGGAATTAGTTTGAATTTAGGCTATGGCTACAAATTAGGAATGATGATCATTATATAATTTCTATTAATACAAATATTATTACATAATAATATGTATTAATGCACATTAATAGTATAAACTTGCTAAAAAACTAAAAATAATGTAAAATGCTGACTGAAAATGCACAACTACTTTAATTATTTTCTACAAAGTCTTCCACTCGCATTTCCTTTGTTAATAGTGGGTAAACAGGCATTCAACTGCACACAGCCACCTTCTGCTCCTGTTCTCCTGCTCTGATCAGGCATAAGGTTGGTAAAAGGCCTTTTTGGTTTTTTTGAGCACAGATACAGCAACAGTAGGAAAACCTGGCAAATTTAGGTGAGATTAATGGTCTACTGCTTCACCTAGCTGATTCTCTCTCCCCTTTGGGGGTCATACCTCCTTCATTCTTTTCTTGCATACATTATACTGCAACAGTAAGGTAAACAAAATTAAAAACAACTTGGTTACATCGTCTGGTAAGAGCAAAAATCAGATATTTCCCCCAAAGCAATGCTGACTTTTTTTGTCTGCTATGAAATGCTGCAGCTCCCTCAGCTGAGGCAGTACAAGGGCGGCGGTGGCGGGGGGGGTCACAGATGATTTTGCTTCTGGGCAGAGACTGAGCTTCTGTAATTCTCGGGAACTCTGGACTACTTGCAGACAGCGAGACAGCAGAGGGCACACTGCAATCGCTGCAGGTGCGGGGGCTGGGGAGCAGCCCATGCTTACACCACACAGGGAGCACACTCAGATGCCTCTGATGTACCTGTGCAAGGAAAAAGGATAGTGTGCCATCCGGAGGAGACAGAGCCCAGAAAAAGGGTAGGGATGAGAACGGGAAGTGGGAAGCAGCGGTGCCCCAGCTGAGGTGAGGGCACACAGGCTGTCAGAGGCCATGTATGGAGCTCCTGAAGAGCAGCTGGTGTAAGGAGGTCACTTGGGGTTTCGCTGCAATGCAAGGGACAGTATGAAATGACTTTCTATGTCCTGCAGGTTCAAAGCATTTCAACTTGGCAAGACTCTCATCTGTCCCATCTTCCAAAACAATATTGTAAAAAAACCCCCAAAAATCAACAGCAACAACACCAAACCCCCACGCTGTGATATCAGATGGATCACTGCCCAAAACAATAGTGGGGTTCAAATCATTTCTAAGAGGGAGCCTCTGTAAACAGATCAGCTGGAGGAGAGGCTGCTGCCTGTATGCCGACAGCACATCCCACTGAGGTGAGTGGGCAGCAGATGGGTGGCTGCTGCCCAGCCACTCCTGGTGACATTGCGACTCAGCCCTAGCTTCCCAGTCTGATTCCTTCATTCCTACCTTGTTCCTGGTCCTTCCTGTACCTGGAGCTGTTTTCTCATCGCAGTCCTCTTTGCTCTCCAGTCACTGCCTCCCCGTCTCATAACTGCTCCCGCTTGCTTTCTCTACTTGCCCCACAAAATACCTATCTGCCTTCATCTTTGAGGCTCAGCCTCCTTCTACTCCTCACCACTATTCCCCCAAATATCCATCTCTTGATCCTAGGCTCTTTCCTCCAGCTCTTTGTCCAGTCACCCACCCTTCTCAGTCTCCTTTCTCAAGCTGTCCACAGCCCCTCCACCTTGGCTGCTTCTGGCTGTGTCTCCCCACTCTCAGTCTGATCTCCCTCCGTGCTCCAGATCCTACAGTTCCTGTACTACATATTCCTGGTCATCCTTTGCTACTCACAGTCACTGCCTTCTCCCTGTTTCAGGTCCTGGAGGCTTGTCCCAGTATAACACATTTTCTTCCCATCTGCGCCTCCCCACTCTGCATCGCAGATAAATGTCTTTCCTTCCCCAAACTGCTTGGGCAACTGGCAAAGGCATCAGAAATAACTGGCTTCCTGCCTCCTGTTGGGAAGCAAATGGGTGAACTCGTCCATCCTGCGAATAAACTTGTGCTGCTGCCCTCACTCAAACCTAGGAAGATCAAAGCAGGTACCCACACATCCATCCAGCATGTGGGAAGCATGGGGGCCATCGCAGTGGCTTTCAGCTGATGTGATGACATGCAGATACGGACATCATGCTCCTCCTCGGACACAGCTCCATTTTACCTTCTCATGGTTGGTTACCTTTCAAACAAAAGTACTGCTCTGTAGTGGAAATGCCTCCTTTTAATGTTTATGTGTGGAAACACACTAAAGCAAAGCCCTCTTAAGACAGCCAGATTTGTATCCTTGGGAAAAGCAATAGATGATCTGTGGAGAAATGTACAACCTTGGGTCATTTCCTGATGGGAGATGAGAAAGACCATGAAACCTGGTGGCTGCAGTCCTGCATTCCTGATAATGGTAATTAACTTCAACCTGACCTTCCTGATGGACAGATAAGATTGTACCAAATCTTTCCATCATTTCACAGAGTGAAGAAAACACAAGATAAAGCCATTTGTTTCCCTTTCCATGCTGCTGGCATGGCCGATCTCAGTAAAATAAAGGCAGAAGGAAATAGGCTGGAGCTGGGAAGGCTGAGTACAGCAGGAGGAAAAAAAAAGTTGTGGCTAAAACGTTTGGCCAAGGCTGGGACAAGGTAAAGGAAGAGAAAGAGAGGAGAAACATTTTTTTGGGAACATACTGGACTCCATCTGAAAAAATACCTGCTATTTCTCCACCATAGTAGCCTTTTGGAGCATTTTCTGCAAAAGAAAAAACATTCCAAGAGGCACATTCTTTTCTTTCCTTAGAAATCTGACCACTGGTAGAGCCAACAAGACAACCTCTTTCTTACAGTGTATTACAAAACTTTGTCCTGGCTGCCAAACATTCACCGTTTATTTGTACTGAAATTTTCCATTCTTGCTTTCCGTCTCAGACATGTATTTCCTTTTAAATTCTTACAGAAATAGCATCTTGTGTTCTGAAAGGGGCTTGGGAAAAGAATAGTTTTAACAGTGCAGATTTGTTTTTTCAACCATTCCAGAAAGGAGTAGAAATTCAAGGAGCTGAAGCAAGAACTTTAGATGAGAGAAAGGACCCAAATCCTTTTTTTTTTCTTTTTTTTTTTTTTTTCAGATCATTGCCTGACCTTATCAGACCTCTCAGGAAACTGTTTGAATTTATCAGCACAAATACCAGTCTTTCTGGGCTACAGCTAACTGATTCCTGTGGCCAACTGGTAGAAATAACCAGCAGACCTTGGCTGAAATCTGGATCTTGATTTCTTTGATTTTACAGAGGAGTTCACACTCCTAAAACTTGGCAGCCTGGTACATTCCTTAAGATAAAAAAGAAATAATAAAGCTCTCCTCCTGCCCTTTCATGACTTTCCTTTTTCTTGCAACGCTTGCAGTGTTGTAGCAAGACTATGAAATGTGGTAGGGTACATAAGTCAGGAAAATATAACTTTTTGTAATATGGTCTCATGAAAATTTGTTCAGATTTTGGGCTGAAGTACAAAATGTCACAAATTTCCATTTCCCATCTGTGACTGGCGTAGCACAGCCTGTGGTTCTGGCCCCTTGCCACAACTCCATGACAGTTTTATTGCCATGTGTAAGTTCTGGCCCTGTGTCCTGCCACTTTCCAGAGAACTTTGGTCCAGCTGATCTACTGGCAGCTAGAAGATGTGGCCAAATGTGATACAGGAAAACTCTTTGATTACTGATGTCCAGGTGCACGCATATTTCTCCCTCAAATTAAGTGTTTGATCACTACAACACTGGCCCATAGTACTGCAGCCAGAACAAGGTGGTATGGGCTGGATGAGGGGACTACAAAGTGAGCAAAAAGCAGGCTGGACAGGTAAACTCAATGTGTAGGGGTCAACATTCCAAAGTCTAGTGGGAAAATGGGAAGCCACTTAGGAGTAACATTCTTCAAGGGATCAATACCATTTAACATCCTCATCTACAGGAGGAAAAGGAGGGAGAGAACACCCTGAAGAGTTCACAGATGATACAAACCTGGAGTAGTGGCGGGTGTTCTGGAGGTCAGCGCTGCCATTCGGAAGGACCTAAATAAGCTGGGAGAAGGGCTAGCAGAAACCTCAGGAAGTTCAGCAGTGACAAGGGCAAAGTTTTGCAGTGCTTGCCAGTGCAGGCTGGCTGCTGACTGCCCAGAAAACACCTCTGCAGAAAAAGGCTTTAGGATCCCAGAAGATTGAAGTCAGAAGTGCACTCAGCAGTCATGTAGGCCAAGGGCATGCTGGACTGCAGAAACAAGAGAGCAAGTCAAGGGAAGGGATTATTTCCCTTTATTCAACACTCGTGAGGCTGCATCTGGAGCATTCTTTCCTGTTCTTTTCTTCCCAGGGTATGAATGATATTCGTATACGAAGTGGGGTACACCAAGAAAATCAAGAATCTGAAGAACTTTATGCATAAGGAAAGATTGAGGAACCTGGGTTTGTTCATGATGGAGTAAAGATAGTTGTTGGGGACTTACTTGCTGTCTTTGACTAAAGGGAGGGTTATGAGAGAGTCAGACTCTTCACAGAGGTCCAGGCTGAAAGGATGAGAAGCAATGGATACAGTTGAAGCAAAGGAAATTCCACAGTTTATAATCTGGAGTGGTAAGTGTACATTCGCAGACTCATTCTCCTTGTGTGATATCCATTCTGGGAGTGTAGACCCTCTTTTCCACCAAATCTGTCCCCTAAAACCAGTAGCTGAGGCATGTGAGCCCTCCCAGTTAAGTAACCCCACTCTCTGTGAGCTCAGCCTGCTGATACCTTTTGGCTCGACCCTCCAAAGACAGCACAGCAGGACTGAAAGCAGCACAAGTTTCAAGGAAGAATTTCTTGATCTCACTGAACAGTTTACATTCCTCAATGTCCTAAAATGTTCAAATTATAGACCTTTGAAAACAACAAAACCCCCATGAGATGCTTGTGGTTTTGGTGAGCCTGGAACTTTTGGATGAGTCTGGACTGACTTGTCTTTTGCAAATACATATTGGATGTGATGTTGGTTAGACCACCTTCAAAATTAACTCTCTTTTCTCCTCCCTGCCAGCTCTGGTTGGAGAACACGATTGCACAATCCTGTTGTCCATCTTCCTGCCACTGCGAAACTGTTGCATTTTTGTTATGATGGGCCAAAAATCAGGTGACAGCTGGGACCAATGCAAAATATCATTTGGTGTTCAAAGGGAGGATAAAAACATTACTTCTTCTGACACCTGTTGTAGATCATGAGCTATTCTTACTTCAATGTTTGTTTGTCCCTTCATGGGAGTGTGGGAAATTCAGGGGCTTCATGCTGGGTTTTCAGAGAAACAGAGGAACTGGCCAACTTCTTCTTTTGTCTTTTAGTCTTTGGTTCCAGCTGGGTTACATTTTCCATTTTCTTGCCTGAAACCGCAAGTTTCTTCTTTAAATTAATGAATGTCAAAATTCATGGAATAATTTGGGTCGGAAAAGACATTTAAGATCATGGAGTTCAACTGTAAACCTCCCACTGCCAAGTCCCACTAAACCATGTCCCTAAACTGCACTAGTCACTAGTCTGTCTCTGACACTTGATACCATATCAAACACCCAACAGGCCTTGCATACACCTGTACACAAACAAGAGGAAATGGGATCCCAGAGTCTCGTGCTGAATGTCTCTTAAAATTAACCTCCCCTTTTTGCATCCCACCTACAAATGGGAAAAGTTCAGAGCATGATATATGTTGTTGACATTTGATTCAAATAAGGGGCAGCTGGAGGAGGCAGTGGACAGAAGAGGAAGAGCTTGACATTGCATTTGAATTCCACTGTGTCATTCAGTGAGGACAGCCCTTGTGGTGTGAATGGCCTCCCTGCTGGTGACAGTGTTTCTAAGGCCAGCTCAGAATTGTAGATGGTAGCAATTAATGGCACAACTCTGTGTGTCTCCACCCATAGCTGCCTCCCCACTCCTCACAGTGTGTTCCTACCCTCCTGACACATTAATCACACAGACAGCACTTGATATCCTAAGGACTTCTCCTGGACCCTCTCACCCCACTGTCCTTACCTGATGAACTGCAGGCATGACTGTATGCTGAGTGAATGCTGCTTTTGTGGGATTCGACACAGTGCCATAAAATTTGTTAGGTAATGGTGTAGCTAAACAAAACCTACCTTTTGACAATGATTCACAATGAGTGTGGTATCTCTTCTAGAGGGTAAATCAATTGTCAGTGTCTGCCAACAACACAAGCTCTGATTCATCTCTTGCAGTACTCTTTCTGTCTGAGCAGCAATGTCCATATTTCCTTCTACCTGTGGTTTCACACCATGTCAAAAACTTATCCTTCCTTTTCTATTCTTTTATAAACCATTATAGCAAAAACCCCCTTTACCTTTTTTTTTTTTTTTTTTTTCAGTTCCATTTTTCTAGGAATCACTGTTCTCCTNCACACCATGTCAAAAAATTATCCTTCCTTTTTTTTTTTTTTATAAACCATTATAGCAAAAACCCCCTTTCCCTTTTTTTTTTTTTTTTTTGCAGATCCATTTTTCTAGGAATCACTGTTCTCCTTATGTTTCATTCTTAGTCTTTTCTCTGCAGACAATGTTTTGCTCATTCCACAAGCCTGCAATAGCCAAGGGAGCTTGTTATTCTTGTGCAGGTCACTCTGCTCTCTTTGCTTCCTCTTAAAACAGCACATCCCACACTCTGCTTTTCTTGCTATTTCTGACAACTTAAATGTAGGCACTGTTAAGTATTGGACTATCAGTATGGTTTCCTTCCTCAAACTCTTATTTTTTTCCTTTTCTGTATGAAATTTCAAGGAAGATACACCAGAAGAACTTGTCTTTCCCTGATTATATTTTCCCTTTCAATTTGAATTTTTCTAGTTTTAGAGTTACATGTGAATTGGTTGTACAGGAGCATGAGGCTTGTGAAGAACATCTGCTAAGAGACTGTGAATTTCTTGCAATGTTAGCCTGGGGTCCAGCATTGTGCCAGAGAAAACTGACATCCAGACAATGGCAAGCAAGGACTTTTCCAGGAATATAATTTTACAGCATTGGCTTCACTTCATCCATAAGCTACCAGAGGTCCTTCCTAAAATTTTAACTGTCTGATGTGGTATATTCCTTGCTTTTGCTGATTTAGCTTGATTTCAAAGCAACTGTTTTGGAGGTCTTGTTCAAGGTTTTCCTGCCACTATCTTCTTAATTTTCCTCATTTATATCCTTCCCCAGTTCATGAGCCGTGCATTTATGCTGCTCATGGTATAAATCTTGATAGGTATGTCAATATTCCTTGTGGAGTTGCTGACTTTGAGAGGGAAGTTGCTGTTCATTAGCTGCTTTCTTTACTTTGAATCAAATCTGATGTCTCCTCTTTCTGCAGCATAGACAAAATAATTCAGTTCCTTTGCATGGATTTGCATTTTGCTGTGATTCAATTTTAGGCTGCACTCTCTGCTTCTCGTAGGTAATGGTGTTAGTTTTGGGGGGTTTTGTCTTGTTTTTCTCTGGGTCTGTCATTCATAAGAATGTCATCAAAAGTGACTCCTGCCCTTCATCAGCTTTGTGTTATTTCAGGAATATTTTGGGAAATATCTCAAGCACAGGCAGCATTTTAAGAGGTACAAAATTGAAATGCTGTCTTCTTAAAGTCATTAACATTCTGCTTTCTTGGTCCAGCCTGAACTGCCTGTGCCTAGATGGAACATTTAGTACATGTAGTATATTTTGTGTAGAAAGCAGATAGGTGATCTCATGTTGGGTGTGTAAAGTGCAATGTTTTATTGCTTTCTTTCTGTCTCAATAGTCTTTGCAGCTACAGATTATAATTATATTTCTCTCTTTCCCTGTGATTGTGAAAAATCATTCCAGTGCTTTCTCCATTTGCTCAATTGTCTTTAGCTGCAGCACAGGCTTTGCTCCCCAGCCCTTTCTGAGTCTTGCTGCTGGTGGATGCCATGGTGTGTGTTCATAATTTCAGGCAGTAGCTGCTCCCTTGCAGGGAGGGGTTGAGTTTGAATCCCAAGGGAGCCTGGGATGTCATCCTCAATGATTCCTGCCAACTCAATTCTCCTGCAGCAGAGGAGAAATCATCCATCATTCTCTGCTGCAGCACAGCTCCATTGCTGGACAAGTGCCCCAGCCCATCCTGGCAGGCACAATGAAACCACAGCAGGGAGCAGCAACACCCAAAGTGAAGAGGCAAGCCTGAGGTTCACAGGGGAAATTGAGAGCCCGTGGCAGGGTCAGGGCTCCCATCAGCAGGATACCAGCCTGGGAGGGACACGGCCACAGTGCAGCTCAGGCAGCAGCCAAGCATGAGAGAGCTGTGACCTCAAGCAGTTCCCAGGATAAGGAGGGAGGTTGTCCCATGAAAACGTCTCAGCAGAGCTTCGCAGGCAATCCCCCACAAAAGCTTCTCCCAGCTCTTCTTTCCTCACCAGCTCTGACCAGCCAGCTGGTCTGAAGCTGCCAACCAAAATCCTAGGAGAGGGAGACTGCACTCAGGGTCCTGACAAACTCTCCATCCCATGTCTTCAAATTCCAGGAAAGCATTTGGTTTTCTCTTCTGTTAGGCAGACTTTGAAATTTTTTAATCGAATTTCAGGGACTTAAGGGGTTTTTTTGTCCCAGGACAAGTTCTCCTGGCATTTTTATATCACAGCACTGGAGATATTTGACACCCTGATGTATGTGTGTCTGAAACACTGCATTTCCCTGCTGTGCCAAATGCAGGTCTCTGCAGCCTGCCAGCCTCACAATGGTGCTCATGGGACAGCTCAGGCTGTGCTTCTCCTTCACTCTGTGATAGGGTGGTGACTGGCCTCTAGACCCATGAGAAGATCCAGTGTCCCTAGTGTGTCTCCTAGGCCCTGTTGTCAGAATTAGAGATGCCTCAGCACTTTTTTCATACAATCATGGAATATTCTAAGTTGGAAGGGACCCATCAGGATCATCAAGTCCAACTCCTGGCCCTACAGGAAGAGTGCAATGTCACTGCTGCTGAATTTCTGTCCTTGGAGGCGCCCTGCAGTCATACCTGTGGGTGTGGCCAGGTACCTTTCCATCTGCTCGAATGACAAGCTCTCACCTGGACTGTGGAGAGCAAGGTCTGCTTGTTGCTTTGCACAGTGCAATGCATCACCCCAACGTCCTGCTGATGTACCTCTGCTGCTTGCTCCACTTTAACTGCTGCGTGTGACTCAGGCCCTCTGCTACCTCCCTGCCCTCTCAGCACTGCCTGTGGCACTCTGTTGTGCTTGTCTCTCCATTTTATGAGGTACCACCACCCCAACTTCTTCTTCTAGATGACGCCTGTGCTCTCTCAGCCCCCTCTATTCAATTGCTAAATGGGTCTTCATTGCTAATTTTCCTTGTGCCCTTTTCTGGTTTGGCCCTGTTAAAATCTTCTCCTTCAGTACACCATTCCTCTCTGTCAAAGCAGAGTTTTCCTTACAGCCTCAATTCTCCAGTCACCACTGGGCTCTTCCTGCCTAGGTTTGGTTTTTTTCCTTGATAATTAGGGTTTGTGCAGAAATGTTTTCCTTCCTTGAGCTTTTTCTCTTTGTTCCTTTGCCCTGAGTTCCTTGCCAGTCACCACAAAGCATTCAGCTCCAGCCCACCTCTTTTGCTGTCTTTCCAGGAGCTCCCCATGCCCCTGCTCTGCTCCCCTGTGCTCCTTCCCTCCTGTCCTGCTCTCCTCATGTGCTTACATTTCTGCCCCCATCAAGGAGGGAACCAGCATCTTACCAGTTACTACTCAGAGGACACTTAAGTGTGTGTTGCCAGCAACTGAAACCATCCTGCTCCTGCACCGCCCCATCAATGCATGGCTGGGCAGTCACTCAGAGCAGCACATTCATCCCACAGACATTTTCCTGGGGTAATTTCCAGCCAAATAACTCAGCTCATCTGATTCAGATCACAGAATCTCATGCCAGGTCCAAGGTGATAAGAGGTAGCCAGAAGCCCCCAGGGGAGCAGAAAAAACAGCCCCTCTTGTCAGCACTGCAGCATCAGGGTAGCTAAACAGGACCATGCATCATGCCCTGGGACAAATCAGTGACAAGGAGATGCTATTTGGCTTCTTTGAGCAGCCTGATGACTATCACAGGTCTTCTGCCTTGCAGGAAGAGGTTTAGACATTTTTCTTTCTAAATAGCACTATCAGGGGACCAGAAAATGATGCCATATAGAGGTAATTATGCTCAAAAGCACAATGAGAAGAAAAAATGTGCCTGCTGGCTCTGCAGGCATGAAGTCCAGTGTCAGCAACAGTAACACAGACCCTGAGCCATAATAAAAGTAATAAATAACAGCAGCAATGAGGACTGCTTTTCTTTTGTTAATCTGGGGGAACTCTGATGGGACACTGCCTTCGTAGGGGTATAAAATGGGTGTAAAGTCAGAGTGAAATGAAGAATATGGCTCTTATTCCATGCAGGACAGGCTGTTCAAGAACTCCCTAAAATCAGAGGAAAGTCATTGTATTGCTTGGCACCCGCCCAAAGTGATTTCATCTTCTGTTCAGGATTTAGATGCATTAATAGCCTGAGGGCAGCAGTTTCCTTGCCAAAAAATGCCTTTCTTCTCCCCCCGCCACCCCCAACCACTGGCTTGTTTTAAATATGAGAGCTTGCAGGTCAGGAGTGAACACTCAGCGAGTATTACTTGAATTATCAAATGGAAGTGCAGCAATATCATTTTCTTTCAAGAAAACACTGACTTAATTAAAAAGTGCACTCTGAACTTGGCAAATTTCACATTATTCATGAGAAAGGTATGGGTCTGTCTACTGCAAAGGCAAACTAAAAATAATCAGAGATACAGAACCAGAAGGGCAGCTGCTAAGATGAAGGCACTGGAACTTTTTCTGGCAAAGCTCTATCTCCAAGAGTGTCATTTACCCTCAGACCATTCTCTAGTCCCAACCAATATAGCAAAGCTGGCAAAAGCCTTCATGTAAATGTGATTATGCTGACCACAAAATCCTTTTGGCCAGAAAGCTGTGCTCTCTTTGGGGAAACAGCATAACCTGTATGGGCCAAAGCACTCCTGCTGACCAAATTGTGCCCCAGGAGGGAGTAAGGCTGGTAAAGCTAGGTGAAGGCAGCATTCAAAGGCTGCAATGAGAAAAGTTTCCAGCTCTCAGAGGCCAAGTCCAGCAAATGAGGGCTACCATGCTTCTGCCTCCAGCTTGTAGACTCCTGTTCTTCCACTGAGTGGCTTTTTCCATAGCAGGGCTATGATAGCAGGAGGCACATCTGCCATTGCCTACATTTCTGTACCACTGTGGGTACCTGTGCAGATCTCCCTTGGGTTTTGACAGGGAATCAAAGACCGAGACAGCCAGAATGTGCAGTGGGACTGGACAGACGTGAGGCAAAAAGACCGGAGTGCCCAGAACCACCAGTGCTGATGCAGAACAAAAGTGGCAGCGTTTTACCTTAAGGTTTTATTCAAAGGACACTGAAAAGGGAGGAGGAGAATTAGAAATTCTCTTGAATATCACTTAAATAAAAGCCTGTACACGACCAAAGACATGACTTACCCTTTCTCCTCCTTCCATACACGTTTCTATTGCTTTGCTCTTAGACTGGAGATCAATTGATTGGGGAAGTGACATCCCAGTATAAAATTTGCCTTCTCTCTGCTGCACCTGTTGTTCTCTGCCAGGTTGATCTGAAACCACAAAGTCACATTAGTCATCTGAAAATCCTAAGCAACGTTTTCTTTCTTACTTGTGTACATTTGGGTCAATCTCATCTGCTTCAACACACTCATGTGATAGCTGATGGAAGCCAAATAGCTGTCTGAAAAGTATGTGGGCAGTGAAGGTTGGCCAGTTTGCAGTACATCCAAGCCAGTTCAAGAGCAAAGGCTTTCTTGTGAGATGACATGGTCTGCAATCCTCCATGCAGGTAAAGCAGAAGGATAGAAATCTCCTGGCAGCAGATGAAAACTGATCTGCTTGCTTAAATAATGCCCTCATCCCTAGCTTGGAAGAACTGGAGGAATTCTTATAAAAGATGCTTAGAGATGATCTGATCAGTTGAGTCAGGATGGCCAGCAGCACGCTGCATCCATTCCAGAAGCACTGCCAAAAGACACTGGAGCTGTAGCAGCCCCCAGGCGACAGAGGAACTGTTGCTGCACAGATACTGCACTGCAGAGACTGGCTGGGACAGCAGAAAGAATCTCTGTCCTAGGGCTGAATATAAGAGCGTGGCCAGTGGTTGACATCAGGTCTATACCAGGAGACAGGCAGGGACCTCTTCTGCATCTTTCAGAACAGGAGCTCCAGGAACTGGCTTCTGCAAACCTTCACACAGTTTCTGTGCAGCCTTGCCACACCGTCCTGCTCTGCTGGGATGCATCTGTTCATCCCCAGAGAGATGTTCTCTTTCATCTGCCTGCCCCTCCATAAAAGAAATGGGAGTGTGTGAGGAATCTGGTGCATCTATTCTGTGTTGAGGTAAATAACAGAGGAGCATTTGTCTCTCCTCTGAAATTGCCATCTGCAGTGGATGCCATCTGCAGTGGTGTTTTGGAAGAAGTGTGGGCATTAAGCAGAATAAAGTATTTTCATTGTAAGGAAGATATCAACAGAAAGGAAGGTAACCAACCTCCAACTACAAAATCAAAACAAGGTAAAACATGACTAGGAAAAGAGACAAATCTTATCTCTACAGGTATCCAGAAGGAGAGGAATTCAGATTGTGCATTGAAATCCCTGAAGGCTCATACCAGGAGCAGATTAGTATAGGTACCCTTGTAGAATGAAAATAAAATAGCTCTTCAAGTGCTTGCTGAAATAACATGCGGATAATAGCTCTCTTGGGGCACCCAGGTTTCAAGATAATGCTTATCTTGATTGAGGAAGAATCTGAAGGTATGAATGGGCAGAGTGCCATGCTTCTATGGGGGACTCCACATCTGATCCTGACAGCCTGGAACAGCTGGAGGCAAGGGAGATAACATTGTGGTTGTAGTTACAACCTTGAAACTCAAAAAACTGAGTGGCATGGGTGAAGATCAGACCAGTTGATTATGCCATGGCAGGATGTGAGAGAAGAAGGCAGTAAGAAACCAACTCTGAGTCTTTCAAACATCTCATTTCATAGAAGACAGAGATAAAGAAAGCTCTGGTTATGTGTCACCAGTATATCAGAAATGCAGTTGAGAACCAGGATCCTGTTGGGCTGGATGCTGCCCAGAGGACAGAACCCTTGCTATGGGTTTCTGCAGGGAGCTGAGAGCTGACTGCATCCACTCTGTGTCAAGGAAGCCTATGGCAAATGTGTCCACACATTGTGGATGCGTAGCAATTCCACCTCATTTATTGGCAGCTTTGTACCACTCTTTGAGGTATAACTCTCCCTTCAGCAGCTATCCCAGAGACTTTTGAGGGCCAGTTTTGTGAGGCAGTATCAGGCTGCCATAGCTGGATTCACTAGTAAAAGCTCTGCGAAGAGCAGATGGGGCCAGAGCAAACGTTTACTCTGCTCAAACAACAGCAAGTCCAAAAAAGACAGGGGCAGGAGAAAGAGAAGGCCTTCTTACAGCAGCAGCTCTCCCCTGGCTCTCCTCCTGCCTGCCTTCCTACCACAGCCAGAGACATCCAACTTTGGCTCTAGGGCTGGCAGGCCACTGACTACAGCACCTGATTCCTCCTTGACACCAGCCTCTTCTCCAGCCTGGGCTACTTGTTAGGGTTCTGAGAGAGCTGGGACCAGTCAACAACAAGAACATTTGCTATGCTTGAATGCTCTGCCATCCTTGAAGGTTTCCCTGGCTTGATTTTTCTGGTTGGGTGAAGCAGAGCTGGTTTACATAATCTGATCTTCTCAATTTTCCCTTTTTTCCCATTTTTCTCATCGAAAAGCTCATCAGCCCCTGTTGCCTTCAGGGAGAATGCTGATCCTGTAATCTGCTGCAGATTCTGTTTGTGTTGAAATGTCACCTGTGTAAACTTATCCTGCTCAGCCCATGCAGAGTTTGGTTCATGGAGACTTGCATCTGTACTGGGGAGGCCAAACAGGTATTGAAATAGAAGTATCTTCCAAAAACCACCACAAGAGATGCCAGCCAGTGGCACTACAGAGTGAAATGAGACTTGGTGAAAGCTGCTGCATGGCAGGCAGATGAGCATTCTGCCTCGACCACAGCATTGCCTCTGTGATGGTGAACAAAGGCCATCACCATCACTGTCCCTCCTTGCAGGGAGGGCTGTACCTCTCTCAGTAGCAGGACTGCCTGGGAGCTGTTGTCCTCACCAATGCTTTAGCCAAGCGGTGGCCCACTCCAGGTCAGGTTGCATCTCTGTTATTAAATAAAACAGATCAAAGATTCAAGGGCTCTGAGGCATGGCACGAGTCATGTCAAGCCAACTAAATTCTCCACCAGAACAGGGTGGCTGTGTTCAAACCCCTCTTGCCTGTTGGTATATCCATAGACCTAGAGATGCCATCAAGTACCAGGAAAGGTGCTACCTATATTCATGCAATAAGTTCTTCAGAGCTTTAAAAGTGAATCATGGGCTTGATCTCAGACCTGTCCAGGGGGCTCTGATGTGAACAGAAACTGACACTAGACTCAGCGTTAATCAATTCATAAGGAAATAAATGGGAACTGCTCCTCCACAAGTTCTCATTTAAGTGGTATCCAGGCCTTTTCTAGGCTGGAGCTCACTGGCACAGGCCAAAAAGGTGGCCAGGGAGCATAACCATTAAGTCATACAGAAGCTGAACTTTGCTAGTATAGAAAAAGCCTCTGCTAACACAGCTGGCCAAACCTGGGGCACTTCTGCAGGAGTTCTGAGTGACTGGTAGTCCAGTTCAATCAGCCAAGGGCAAACCATGCCTCTGGAAGCAAGCCATAACAATGAACAGAAAACATGTTTAAAAGAAAAAAACCTCAATTTAAAACTTATAATGTAGGGCTGTGTGTGTGTCAACCAGGCTCACTCAGCATAGGGAAGGCATAACAAATATCCCTGGCTGAGGTGCCATGAGATCTCCTGGAAGCCCAAAGCTCATTTCATTCATTCCTCTGTGTGCAGCAGCAAAACCATATGCCAAGCGCTAGCTGCACATTGAAGTGTCTAAGCTCCCTCCTGGGCAAAGGAAATGTCCTAGCTTTGAGAACAAAGGCATTGTTTAAGACTAGAAGCAGGATGGAACATTTGAAATAAGGAACAACTCCAAAAAATATGTCTTTTTCCTTCGAACCTTATCTTTCTCCGCACAGTCAGTGCAGGCTGTTGAAACAAAAGAAGTTCTTCTGCTACACTGAGCAGCACCACTCCTCTCAGGGAGGTGAAGGGCTGCCCATGCAGAGCCATAGGAGAGGTGGACTTTTGCAGACTCCTTCACCAACCTCTGCTGATGCATTTCATCCCACAGCTCTGCTAAGCCCACTCCTCCAATACAGAGGCAGATGCAAGGTGGGAGCACACTGGTACTGCTGAGACTCACACTGGTGAAGCAGTCACACGTTTTATCTTTTCTCCAGCCAAGCAGTCTGGGAGATGGAGGCACTTGCAGGTGGGGCCCTCTAGGCACTGCACACCTCTCCTCACCATCCTAGGGTTACATTACAGAAGAGAGTCCTTGAAGAAGAGCTACTTCACCCTAAGAATCATGGTATCATAGAATGGTTAAGGTTGGAAGGGACCTTAAAGACCATCCAATTCCAATCCCTCTGCCATGGGAGGGGCACTTTCCACTAGACCAGGGTTCCTAAATCCAACATGGCCTTGAACACTTCCAGGGATGGGGCATCCACAACTTCTCTGGGCAACCTGTTCCAGTGCCTCACCACCCTCATAGTGAAGAATTTCTTCCTAATATATAATGTAAACATACCATCACTCAATTTAAAGCCACTCGAGACAAGTCTGCCTGCTTGTATGGACATGACAGTCAAACCAAATGGCTGCCAGCTCCCCTGAAGCCCACATGCCAGAGCCAGCACAAGGAGGAGAAGGGAAATGTTCAGGATGCAAGTGGCAGAGGAACTGAGACAGTTCACCTCCCTGGTGTGTGCGCAGGTAATAATGAACTCATGTTCAATCCTGGTGGGGAATTTATGCTGCAAGACCCTTTGCAGAGGCCTGGGGGCATCCCCAATGCAGCATGGGTTGCATTGAGAATCAACACCTGGGTGTGTAGGGTGGCCTGACTTTGCTTTTAAAAATAAACCTTCTTTAGTATGTTTCTTTTTTACCTTTGTCGCCTCTGACTTCCTCCAGTTCTTCCTCTTTTTAGCTTTTTGCTAAAAACATGCAAATCAAAGTAATTCCCCACCATAACCTCTCCCCTGTCCCATCCTGCTCTGCATGTACGAGGCAGCCAGAGCTTGTCCAGACCCCGGCTACATTGTCCCCCATCCAGGACATGATGTGCTTCAAGTGCAGCTGGCTGCACTGCACACACACCTGCCAGGAGAGGGGGGTAAGATGAGGTCAGGGGAGATGTGAAAGTCTGCAGCAGAAGCTCTGCAGGGCTTTACAGACCACCAAGGACTGCTCCGGATGTCTAGCACTGTGCCCATGAAAATATGCACCCAAATTTCAGACCTCATTGCTATAAGTGAGCCACGTAGTTTTGCTCCCAACACACCAGGAGATTGGTTAGTAATGTGCTGTATTGCAGATCAGCAACCGGGTCACAGCGAGAGCAAACAATTTCCCAAGGACGATGAAGGGAATTTACAGCAGTGCAAAGGACTGAAGCTGATGTTTCCAGTGTAATCTTTGCCTTTTTGCAGCTAAAGAGGGTGAAAATGGCTAGACTGTTGCGTGAAGTTTCTTTCATAAGTTGAGGGTGTTTTTTGAGAATGAGAACATGACATAACATTGCAACATTCACTAAATAACCTGGATTTAAAGCTGCTTGAGATGAGCAGTTTTGCATTTTGTTCTCATCTAATGAGGACTTAATAAAATATAGGAGTTTATAGGAGCCTATAAGTCTATCAGACACTATAGGAAATAAAGGAATCTTTCCTGAAGGGTGGATATTGTTTACTAAGCCACTTCTGATATACAATAGACTGCCCATGAGTGACTAGTCTGGCACCAAAAGGGGTGTTTTAGTGTGGCTGAAGTGGGCGCTACAAGTAAATGAATTCTAAGATATTAAAATCCTCAGCCATGTCTCCTGTCAGACAGAAAAGCCTCCCAGCATCAGGCTGCTGCATGTGGTCCTCCACTGCATAGAAAAGAAGCATCTTCTACAATATCATGTTTGCCCATCAGCTGCAGGGAGACACAGACTTTCTGTATCTTTTGCTACTGCATTGTTGCTATGATCATACAGGGACCAATGAACTGAGACAGTATTTTAATATGTAGTCATAAAAAATCCCTTTGCAAGTTGAATTTACGTAGGCCAGACGTGTATTTGGGTGGAAAAGGCTGGCTTTAAATACATCATGAAATAGATAAATAATTGAAGGGATTAACATACAGAGCACATGTCACAAAAGTACAGTCTCCAAACAAGAAACATCTAGGCAAAGCTGAAGGATATATTAGTAACTGAGAGAACTCTTTTCTAGTAATTCAGAAACCCCAACAATTGCTTCCAAATGGCAGGAATAGCTTTTGCTTCTTGTGCAAAAAGAAAAGCTGAAAGTTCTCCTCCAAACAGCATTTTTTTGTCCTGCTAGGGCTTACATGATTCTGAATTTCCTAGTTTTTGATTTCTTGAGATTTCTGTGACCAACAGAAAAATGAGCTGTATTATCATAAAGGTAATACACCAGTGAGCACAAATTTCAATTGCAAAGTAATTTCTATTGCTATTAATTTGTTAAAATTATTTTCATTTGCTTTCTGTTTAAAAAGTTTTGTTTAAATGGCAAACAAAAAATTAGGAGAATAGAAGTTTTCTAGCCTTTCAGTTTGGATCTGACAACATTCCCATTTTACTGCTGGAACTTTGGCAAATCCTTTACAAAGCTGATGAAGCTTCAGGCTTTGCATTCCCACTTGAAAGCAAAAATATAGCAGAAAGAACCTCATTAAGACAACAAGTCAACAGGTTTAGGCTCTTAACATATTTGTGAAGAAATAAAATGCCTGTGATTGTGCACTCTGTTACTATTTCTGGCACACCTATAAAATAAATCTCAATCTATTCTTTCATCATGTGAAATCAATATTCCCAGGTCCACTGGGTTTAGTGAACTGAGCATCCTGCTATGCATAGAGCTAAAGAAATAATTTCTTAGCCAACAGACTATTGCACCAGCCTTTCCTGGTTATTCATTTTAGGTGTGACTAACCATAGTGTCTCCTCACACAAGCTGTTTCAATTGCTTCAAAGATTGCTATACACGTATCTAAGCTCTCCTGAGCTCTCCACAACACAAAATCCTAATTAGCACCTAAATATAATATCCAAACACAGACAGGTCCATTTGGTGAGATATCTTTGCAACCACAGTCACATGAAAGCTTTTTCAGCTGTCTATGGACATGTTCCATGTTCCTCCAGCATCAGTAACAAGAGTTATGCCAAGTACCGAGCTCTGGGCTTGCTTTGGTAGAAAATGGAGGCCAAGGCAGAGAGACTCCTTGTGATGAAAGCGTCCTTGCTCTAATGCTCCATTCTGCTGAAAGGCTGAAAGTGAGGCAGAAAGGGGGACACTGTGTGAAGTTTGTA
This sequence comes from Ifrita kowaldi, assembly GCA_013398055.1. Lineage (NCBI taxonomy): Eukaryota > Metazoa > Chordata > Aves > Passeriformes > Cinclosomatidae > Ifrita > Ifrita kowaldi. The sequence continues at coordinate 17,679 of VZRS01003923.1, read as the reverse complement.
CTTGGAAAGTCCTTTTAAAGTTGGCAGGTCTAAGGTATTGAACTACAGCTAATGGTAACTTGCCACTGTGCTGATAAGGAAACAGGTCTGGGGACCTGATGCTCAGGAATGACTTTCCTCTCTCTATCTCTTCCTAACTCCACACACCGATTCCTGGCATGACCCTGTGTGGCCGGCGCCTAACCCTGTGCACATAAAGATGGAGGGCAGAGTTCAGCAGCAGAGGCTTTGTATCAAAAAGGGTGTTGTTGACCTCCTCTGGTGACAAAGTTCATTAGGGATGAGAAGTTAGCAGGATTTTTGTGGAGGCTGTGTGTGCCTAGGAGCAGCAGCATCATTTTATTCAGAATTGAAGACGTCTGCAAACTAAGGATCCTTTAACTTTGGTTGCAAGATCACTTCAGCAGGGGTGGATGCACCTGGGCTGTGCTGCATCTGTAGCGTGATGGGAAGGGATGGTCAGTTGCTCAACCACTGTACAGGTGCTGTGCTGAGGTAGCTCACATAAAGTGCTTTTGTCACATTCCTCTAGGTTAAAAGCAACTGTAAGAAACTCATTCTTCAAGGACAAAAGCATCACAGTTTGACAAACAGCTCACTCACCCTAATCACAGGCGTTTTTGCCAAAATGTATTTGGACTGTGCTCTCCCTGTAAGCAGGAAGACTCTTCTGCTTGCTTTTCTTCCACATTTGAGTCTGAATCAACCTAATCTTTCAGCATGAATTATTAGAAGGTTCCTAACTCGGCCGTATGATGGACTCGTTATAAAGCTCTGAGAGACAGAGTGGGTATTGAAGCACTCAAGCACTGACAGCCCTGGCTGCATAGTTTGAGCTGCAATAACTGTGCTGGGCAGGGAACATACTCGCAATGAGTAGCTGGAGGACTCCTCCAAAATCTGCCATCCCACGAGGGCAATGGCATTCCCAGCACAGGCGAGCCTCTGACTGCAGCACGGAAATCCTGACTACAACGAGGTACCCCACCTCAAACGGGAGCTGCTTGAATTTCAAGGGCTGTAGAACCCTAATCAGAGGCCAAATATTTTGGCAGGAGTCAGAGTGTACAGACTCTGCTTCGGTGTTCTCCGACTGGATATTTGGAAAGGTTTTAAACTTCTTCCTCCCCTGTTCGGCCACCAGAGGGCACGGCTCCCCGCTCTGCCAGGAGACGCATCAGTCTGCAAGGTCAAGGGAATTGCCTGCTGGAGAAGTTTGATGTCCTTTTCTCCCCACCTTCCCTATACCTGCATTTCAGACTCTTGGCTGGACCTGAAGCCCCGTCTAGGAAGAAAATACCCAGAGAACTTTAGCCGAGGCGGAAGGGAAGGCACCCGGCTGTCACTTTGCATGGCTTGAGTAAGCATCTGACGTGTCTCGATCCTACGTTAAGCTCATTTCGAAGCAGCTCTCCCAACACGCCGTTTCCTCTTTCAGCTCTGCCGCGTTTGCACTGTGCTACAGGTTTGTGCAGCAGCCACCGCCCGGCCTCGGAGCCGCTCAGGCATCAGGCAGAGCCCGAGCACAGGAGGGTGAGGCTTCCTGCAGCTCTTGACTTCTGGGAAGCAAGCTGGGTACTGAACCAGATGCTCACTCCTCCTTCACAGCCATTTCAGAACTACAAGATGCAGGGCAGAGAGTAATAGAACAGTGACCTTTTCTGCAATGACCATTCAGTAAACAGCACATTCTATTTTATTTCTTCTGAATAGTCACTGCCAGCACGGTGGGACAAACAGCATATCCTCTCCTTTGATGTGACAATAGAAATCTAACCAGAGCAGCCACAGATCTGAAACTTTTTTGTCTTAGCCATTTTTTTAAATCATAAATAAAATATGGCTAAAATACAGAATGTTAGTGATGCCCTTGGGAAGTGAGAGTAAGGCCAGTTCAGGAACACTGACAGTAAAACAAAGAAGAAACAATGAATGCATGGTGATTTGCACTAGGCTGAGGTTCAGTCCTACTCAGTTTACAGTGAGGCTTTCCAACAGCCATTGGGAAGCAAAAAATTTTAGCTTGCAGCAAAGCTGTTAACCTTTTCTCTAAGAAAAGCACTTCCAAACCAGCATGGCCTTTTTGATGCTGTATGAGGACTCAGGACTAATTTCAGAGAGGTATTTCTCACTGATGAGTGCTCATTCAGGAATTTATGCAAATGTATTTTAGGTTGTGAGGTGCTGACAAATTGGTTGCGCTTCCTCATAAGACACATATGCCTGGTGTCCAACAGTGCTATCTTAAGTTTTCTGGCTTGGTGATTAGAATAACCACATTTTGATTTTAGACATTAAAAGTCAGAAGAAACAAAAACTGAATTAGTGAAACTTTTTGGTTTAGTTTAATGAACTAAAATTTTGTTGCTCCTCAGTTAATACTAGAACAAGATGCATACAGTTGTTCAGATGCAAATATGTATGGAGCTATAAATAACTGTAATTTTCCATCCATATGAACCAAAGCCCATGCAAAATAGGCAAACCTGCTTACCAAAGCAGCCACATATTATTGAGGAAGAAATATAGTAAACATTATTTTTATTTTTTGAAGATACAATGGATAGGAATTGGAGTTTAGCAATTCAGTGGTAAAAGCAAAAACAAAAGACAGCCTAAGATATTGCTGTGTCTAAATGTCAGGTATCAGAGCCTGTTGTGCTGGAGAAGGTTAGGAGTTTGAAAGGCGTGATATAGGACATACAATTTTCCCAAGCAACAAAGATTGTATTCTTATGCAAATAATTAGGCTACTAAAAATACAAGGCAATTGAAAGGACCAGCTTTATAGAAGCAGAAATACATACAAATCAGTATTCCATCAGGCTCACCAGCAGGCACCAGCAGGTCTTTTATGGGTGTTTCAAACATCTGCTTTCACCCTCTCTCCCTGACCTAGAGTTGTCTCTTTACATGCACCAGATGCCTCTGAGGCTGTGAAGCTGCCAGGGAGTCAGCCCAGGAGATTCAGAAAGGAAAAGTCAATTATCATCAGTGAAGTGGAACACAGTATGGATGAGGTGTGCCTTCCCAGGAGACTGGTGGAGTTCCTCTCAAAGGACACACAAAATTTGGGCACTAAAACTGTGGGCTGCTGAAGCCCAGTGCAAGGCCTCCAAGGAAATGGTGGGCAGGTGTCCATGGTGCAATACAGCCACTACTCCTCCTCCCAGCTTGATCTCCAGCCTGGCAGTGGCAGTCCCACCACAAGAAGCAGGAGCAATGAGAACACATCGTCACCATGGTAAAACCCCTGTGATGTGATCTATTTCTTTCGACATCTCCTGCCCAGCATAAAGCAACTAAAAAGGTTTGCTCTGTCCCCTCTTAAACCTATGTCCTTCAGTAGCCAAATGGCTCTTAGTCTTCTCTGCCAGTGGCACAATATTGTGGTACTGAGGGACTCTGATCCGGCAGCACTGCGGCACCACTGCATTGATCTTGGGTGAAAATGTGCTATAAATGCTTCTATATGTATTTCCAAATAATAGGTAATGTGAGCAATCTGCAGCTTCCCTAGCCCAAACTTCTGAGTTAGGTACTCAGCAAAAGCTGGACTGACTCTTGACCTTGTGCACTTAGGACCTAGGTAAGTCAAATGTCAAATTCTCTTTTTACCCACAATTTTAGCCTGTGAGAATCTGCTCTAGTGGTCCTTTTGGAGTGACCAGAGGGGAAACTTAACTGAGCTTCCCATGGTAAATTTTTGCTGCAGCCCAGAGCTCTTACTCACTCTTTTGTAGCATGACATGTTGTGCATGAACCTCTTGAAGCAGCCAAAAGAATGAGTTTTGATCCCATCATCAGATGGGAAAGGGTTTTGACTTTTAATAATCCACCAGGACTTGGGACTGGCAGTGTATTTTTTCCTCTTTCCCTCCCACACTTTGTATCTTTTTAACAGGTGTTGGCTACCAGACCAAGCAGGAGAAGATTGCTTTTGTCTTTCTTGTGTGCCTTTGTGCAGGGCCAACACACCAGCTTGTCCTTTCTGGGGAAGAGTCCTTAATTTCACTCCCGATGAGACATCTGAGAGTCCTCTGACAGGGATCCCTCTGGACAGATCCCTGAAGTTCTCTCATCTGTGCTTGAGATCTTAGGTATTCAGTGTTGCTGCACTGGGCTCTGTGTAAATAAGGCTGGTGTGTTTTCATTTCCCCTCTATGTTGTTTTCTTTGGGAAAGTTAACAACAACTGGAAGGGTTCTACTGCAACCTCAATATTATTTTCTGAACCAGATGCTTATTTTAACACTGTAGGCAGAAACAACAGGAAGTTCCTCTAGAAGTAATGGCACTGCAGCTTCTTTAAAGTAATTAGTATTTTTGGCAGCAGCTATTTTTACCCATAGAATGCAGCTCAGGGTTAAGAACAAAAGCGTAGAAGAAGCATTACTGATCACAGCTCCAGTTTGGTCCGTGTTTCTGTACTTTCATAAACTTTATTTTTTCCCTTTAGAAATTTTTCTTTGGACTGAACCACAGCATAATGGTCAGAACTACTTCTGATCCTTACTACTTTACTGCTGGAGCTGAGACATATCTTGAAAACATATATCAACTTTTGCATTAGATTAGAGATCCCTTTTTTTTTGAACCCTTCTTTATTTTACTAGTTTGGGACTGCATTGCACAAACCTCCTTCCCCATCCTGCTGTGCATAATTGTTGGCTACCGAGTGGAAAAGTATTCTAGAACTCAATATAGAGCATCAGTTTTGCTAAAATATGTTTGATACTGCCTAAAAGTGTACAGAGCTTGTTTTGACTCTTGGTCTCTGCAGAGCAGTGTGAGCCCTTGCAGAAAAGATTTTTTCTAGGAAAAAAAAAACAAACTAGGAAACAGTTTTGCTGCATCACTGCTATTCACCTCCTGCTTTCTGCAGAGCTTCACTGATTTCACCTCAAGAATGGCAGCTGAAGTTTCTTAATAATAATAATAATAATAATAATAATAATCCTCTCTGAGCAGGACTCCAGCACACCTGCAGCACACCTCCCAGACCAGCATGTGCAGAATCTCAGGAGGCTTTGATCACTGGTGCAGAAAGAAGCAACCTAAAGTTACTTTCTGTAGTGAAGCAGCAGCTATGGATAATTGCTAAGAAAACACATAAGATTTGCTGTTTACCATTGCATTTCTGCAGTTCTAAAACCAAACCAGCCATGTTGTCAGGAGCCAATATTTTCTGGATACCTCATGCTAGCCTTTGCTACACTCAGGGGGACACAATGCAGCAGGAATTGATTTGAGAGAGCACAGAGAACCAGCAGCTTTTGCTGAAAGGAGTTTTCTTGTATTTTTTCATGATGATATATCTGGGTTTGGTCGAAAAAATTTATTCAAAATACCAAAACCTGAATTATTTTCTTTTCCTTTATCCCTCTCACTTTTCTCTTCTTGTTTACTCCTCTGTTTCCCTTAGCAACTGGTATAAAGGGAGAAAAGGAGGTGAAAAATAAACAAACAAAAATGGTTTTTTAATGGAAGGATGAGAAAGTGCTTCTGTTTCTGTCAAAAAACCCAGAAATGTTGCATCAAAACAGAAAATACGTGAAAATGGTTGTTGAGGGAAATTTTGTCAGACTATTTTTATTGGTATTTTTAGCATCATCATCATTAACCCACTCTGCTTTCAGCACTACCTCTTACTGCTAGGAAAGACTGACGACTTCTTCAGAAATCCTGGACTGGATCCAAAGATTGAAATCCTGAGACAGGGTCAAGCCACAAGAACAGGACAGTGCCAAGCAATGTCACAAATGCAGTTCCAGCTGTGGGGTTGTTGATTCACTTCTCCTGTCCTAAACTAAAGACCACCTTTTCCTCATCACATACTGGCCTTTCACTGCCACAAAGCACAAACAAGCAACTCTTAAGCAAGAAAGGAATCCTTTACCAGAAGGAATCACCTCGAAATATCTATGTTGTGATCAACTAATGTTCTGTCCAAGGGACACCCAATCCTGACTTTTCCTTTCTTCCAAGAATAAGGTATTAGGCAAGGACAAGCCAATGCTAACAACATCATGATCCCTAAACTCCTAGGGACATCCCTCTGCATGCTGTGCCCCAAGGTCTCCCTAGGGCCATGAGCATGGCAGTACCCTCTGTAGGAAACTGTTTAAATTCAGTCCTGAATCAAACCTGTGACTGTCTAGACTCTGGCACCAAGAAATACTTTTGCACCTTTGCTTCTGAACAAGGTCCAGATAATGCAGTGAGCGACAGCTTCTCCCTCCAAGAGGTCCCAATGAAGAGACCTCTCACTATGGTGTCACGTCTTGCAGTTGTGTTCCTGTGCACCATGCACAGCACATCTAAATGTCTGCATGAGCAGTATGCTACATGATAGGCAAGTCAGAAGAATTTGTCCCAAACAGAGTCAAAAAACCAAGATAAAGCTGGTGCCAGATGCAATATAAGTCCACTCAGACAAGAGAGAGATGCTGGTATTTGGGAGAGGTTGTGCTGCAGGAAAATAGGATAAAGTCCATAAGCTGTCAACTGAAGCTGTCAACTGCCTGACAACTGTCAGAGGTGGGAGGTTACAGCCAGAGGTAACTGCTCTGAGATAGCTCTGCAGGTCAGAAGGACCTTTTCTATCATTGCCTGAAAAAAAGGCAGCATTGCTGTCAGGAGCAGATCTCACCCCTGTGATCCCTCTGCAAAAACTATGTCTAAGAACAAGGAAAACAAAGCTTCATAATTTCACTGATCTTAAAAAATATGCAGGGGATTTTTAAGATTATGGGCTCAGTTTTCCTGCTTTGTTCAAGCTCTTTCTACAGTGAAATAGAACAAGGAAGGGTCAAGGAGTTGACACAGCCCCTCAAGGCAAAGCAAAGGGATGGGAAATGGGGTCTTGCTCTGTGGTAGGGAGAAGTTATACAACTGTAAAGAAAAAGCACTTCAACTTTGGTGACTGTTGTGCAGCGAGTGTTTTATCATATTTCAAATTTTCATTTGGATTTGAGTCAGATTTTAGCATATTAGCTTCTCCCATGAGTATATCCCAGACATTCTCAATTCTCCACGAGAAGGACTATCCTGGAAAGAATTAAACAGGTCGAGGGGTGAGTCACCACCCTTTTTCTTTCAGTTGATGAGGTGTGTTCAGTCCTTGGGGAAATTATGGAGAAATGCAACCTCCCTATTATTGGGTCCAGCAGAAGAGGCATCTCAGCCAGCTGTGAAAGACTGACAGGGACAACAGCACCAGGCTTTGCAATTTTGCTTGGAGTCATTCTGTTTGTGACTGTGTGCTGTGGGCAGCTCTGGTCACTGCAAGGACTGGTGGACTATGTCAGGAGCAAGAGAGAGCTACCTCCCTGGAGCTTGCAGCAAGACCAACACAGCACCAGAAGGTGGGGATACCATGCCTGTGCCTGAGTCATGACAAACTCTCTCCTGACAGTATGTTGCACACACAAAAAAGGAAGGATTCACCATGAAAAGCATTAGTACAGAGATGGATGGGCCCTTCTCCATAGCCTTCACCATGATACTGGTCTGTAAAACTAAAAGGCTGGTTGTAGAAACTGAATTTGATCAGCTCCCATGTGCTGAGGAGAATGGCAAGCAATATGATGGCTTTGCACTTCCCTTAGCTTCAGGCCACTGGAAGATTCTGAAATAATTCAAAGAAAAGGAGGAAGAACTTTGAATGCTCCTGCTCCCAGGAGCATTCATTGTGCTGTGTACACACAAAGAAGATGAGAAGAATCAGGGTACCACAAAGTCATCAGTTGCCATCTGTTAAGCATTTTGCAAGTGGCTGCCACCACAACTGGATCTACTTTTAAAGATGCTGGGATGAAAGTGAGTGAAATATATCCAGTAGAGAGCAGGGAGAAGACTGAGCAGAAAGTGAAGGAGGCAGAGAAAGTTGAAGTAGGTTGAGGGAATAAAAAACCCCTCAGCAGTGCTGAGAGTGTGGGAGAAGAGGATTGGGTTGGGCTAAAACATTTGCGGGTGAGTAGGAAGGAAGCAGATGCATGTAAGGGGATGGAGTGAGGGGCAGTAGGTGAGCAGGAAAAGCATTGTGTCTAAAGAGTCCTGCAAGGACCACACCACAGGTAGAAATCTTCCCTTTAAGGATTGAAATCCCAATTACACTGGTTGAATTAGGGGGATATGGCACTGTAAATAGAAGTGGTTTACACAAGGATCAAGCCCCTCTGCTAAGAGGTTATCTAGAGAAGTATGGAAACATTAATTTAGGAGGCAATTTTTAACCTTGGCAGCTGCCTTACCCAGTCTCCCCAAAAAGGCAGATGGAACTTGATATATACATGGTTCTGCAATGCTAAGGCATATTTCCTGTTTAGTGAATGTTCCTGATTTATACAATGATAACAAGAGTCCAGGGACACCACTGCTCTGCCTTTCTGTCTCTATGGGTCAGAAATTTAAAGGTTTAGTATTTAGTATTATATCCATATTTTTTTTTAAAACACTGAAATACCCAGTCTGGACATGGTGTATCTTTCCCACTAGCTGGCATTCTGCAGCAACAGCCTCATTTGTATTCTGTCTTTCACTTGAGCAAAGAAAAAAAAACCACTCTGCATTGCCACAACTAAGTCCTTCCCCACTGCAATACAGAGATTGCCAAACAGTCACACTAAATTCAACATGTTCCCACTAACATATTTTATTCATACTGATGGTCTCCTTCACAGTGTGTTCCCAAAGACTTGATTTAAAATTTAAGCTCCAGACTTCTAACAAAATATATAAAGCAAAACAAAGTGAGTATCTTTTTCTATGTAGCAGTACAACAGAGCTGCTTCTCCTTCAAGGCTCATCTATCACAGATTTCAGGCTGGAGGGTTTTTTTCCCCACACAGGGTTGGAGAGTCTTCCTGTGCAAAGGAGAAATTTGTGACTTCTAAAAGAGTCATTGTCTATAAAGTCCTACTTCTTTTTCAAATTAAAAATTAATGTCAGGCTGTGGATGAATTTTGGACTTGATGATCCCACAAAGTAAGGCTTCCTCCAAGTCCTTCTTAAGTGGACTCTACCTTGAGAGGCAAAGTTCCCAACACCAAACCAACTGTTGGGGTGTGGTAATATGTATTTAAACCCTGATGGTGTGCACTAGCCAAGCTCTCACTCAGGACCGGACTCAACACCTGAACTCAATTGTTATTCAAATAGAGTTCAGGCCACCTCAACCTAAAGTGCTCGTTAACCTCCTACAAACAGCTGTGGCTGCAGGGCAGGCACAAGCCCTATAAATCTAGCCCTGGGAGGAGCCAAGGTTGGGATGGTTGTTCCTGGTTGCTGTGTGCTGCTGGAGGTCTGCTCTGAGAAATCATAATCCAAGACTCAGAAGACTGTGAGCTCCGGCACATTGGGGCACTGTATTTCTGTCTTGATAAGCAGGAGTGGCCATGTCTGTTTGGGATTAAAGCTTCCCTGGCCCCTCCTGGTTGGATCTTCACACAGCAGGCTTTTCCCTATACTCTGATTCTGTTTGTGAAAGAAAATCCAGCTAAACCCATCAGGTAACTTCAAGTAAGACATTGCAGGGAATCTGAAAGCTTTGTGGGTCAGAGCCATTTTTCATAGGGCTCTCCTCTGCTGTCAGCAAGTCCAGCATTTTACCTGTGGGTCTGGGAAGAACTTAGAGGAGCATCCTCCAGGTGCAATGAAGGCTGTGTAACATTTTGCTCCAAGCTGCACAAGCCATGGCACTCTGTCACACAGTGGATACTCAGGGATCTAGAAAGTATCTGGGCTACACTAAACTCTTTCCACAACCCATGGAGAAAAAATGAATCTCCAAGGGATGGTTCACAGTCTCCCAGATGTGTTTTGGGATAGGAGGACTCACCATCTGAAACTCCCCCCATCATGTCAGAGAGAAGCAGGCAGAGTTCACAGCAGGCACTGCTACTTTTCTGATACCAAACTGAATGAGGCAGATCTATTCCTTTCTTTTGTGGGCAGAGCAAAACACCTGCAGAGAAATGGGGTGAAAAGAAACATCTGCTGCTGGTTATGATCTGTGTCAGGAGCAGCAGACAGAAAAGATGCCTCCCCTTATCCTGTGTGAGCCATTTCCAGCAACACTTGAGTTTCTTTTCACTGACTCCTGTTAGCAACTGCTTTGAGAATTTTTACTGGCAGCAGTGTGAGTTCACCCTTGGCACCACACACAGTCCCCGCAGCCATGAGGTTGAGCACCTCTGTGAGTGACAGTGCAGTCCAGGAATGGCAAGACTGGGCTGAGCTGGGAGCCAGACAAGGTGATGAGGGCAGGTCCAGTGGCAATAACCATAACCAGCTGCAGTCCAGCGCTGTCCAGGCAAGGCCAAAGTAATAAGGAAGGCCTGAGGTCAAGCTAGGAACTCGAGCCAAGCCTAGATACAACACACATTCCACACAGTTCAGGCCAGCTCTAAGGCAAGGATCTCAGCTTCAATGCTGCACCTGGGCCAGGTGGAGGGTGGCTGGAGCAATGACAGCTTGCTGGAGGTACTCCAGTTCCTGACAGCCATTGTGAGGGGAAGTCTAGGAACAGTGTTAGCCCTTGACTGGCTAAGCACTTCTAACACTTAACAGGACTTACCCTCAGACAGGCAGGGTATGTTTCAAATTCCCACCCTACTCTAAGACCTTTTCCTCTCCCACTCTTCATTGTTATGTAACTATTAATAGTTTCTTGTGCGAGGAGCTGGAAGCAGAGGGAGAGCTAAGAATATAACACTACAAAATGCTACAATCGATGACCTGCAAAGGAGTGGAGAAGAGATGCTGGCTGCCAGCTTATCCTTCTCCCACCAGGGCCGCCAAGGCGGCACCAGCTCCCTGGCTGAGGCAGCTCAGCCACAGCTATAATTCAGTGTGAGTCAAAAGTTTTATTGTGACAGGAAAAGCTGAAACAGCAGAGGGCTTCTTGCCATCATCTCTGGACAAGCCAAGGAGAAGCAGAAATGGTTTGTTTAATGCCATGTCTCATTATTCCTGGCTCTTCATGACTCATTAAGTGTCCTAGTTTTGTAACTAACTCCTGCTGAGCTCAACATTTGATACACATTTATGGGTGGCCTGTTGGCTGTACTAACAATTCATAATTCCCCTACCCATCTTAACTCCTTCCTTTGCATGCCAGGCTTCCTTTAAACAACTATAAGATAAAGATACTGGGGACTTCGGGTCTTAACACAGAATGAATTACATGTATCTGTGCAATTTATTAATATAGCTATATGCTGCAGTTAGATACACTTGATTCTGAGCTCAAATATACTATGCCAAATCCTACTGCTTCTTACACTGCTCCCTTCTGTATCCATTTGACTTTTACCATGGATATATCCATGGATGCTTGATATTGATGCCCCTTCAGAAGAAGGCCAGCGGCACACTCAGCAGTATTTTTTCACTTGTATAGAATGGGAGCAGGAGCCAAATGACCCTTCTTGGCCATTACACGTGGGAATTAGAAGTAAGAGGCCTCTGTTCGGGAACCTTCCTGTGATATGAGTGATTTTGTCAGCTTCCCCCCTGCTTTCCAGCTTGCTTTCTTTGCAAAAGGTCAGTGAGAATGCACAACAGAGCCCAGCAACATGTTGACCCAGCCTGACAACTGATTCAAGCAGGGCAACTGCAAGCATTCAGCACAAGTTTGACAGGCACCAGTATTTTTTGAGTTGACAGCATATTTAACCTGTCTCTTCTGAAAACATCATGCATGGTCACCTTGGAGGTAGGTAGACAGGTCCGTGATTTACGTTAATTTTTCTCTCATTCACTTGAAGCACAGTGTCACTCAGTCTGGTCACACTGAAAAGATGTGACTTTGTGTATACAGTCAAAAAATCCAGTCTGTGCATTTCAGGGCATGACTGAAAAGCCATCTGCAAAATCACATAGTTCTAAACAGAAGGCATCTTGGGTTACTTTAAACTCCAGGTGGAAGTTATTTGCAGCTTCAATCAAAGACTTCATAGAAGTGTGTCTGATTTCAGGCTAACTTGTATGAGAATGCTCTCTGAAATTCAATGGTTGGCCAGAGAGCATTCAAACAGGCTTTGTACTGGGTTTGGTTGGGATGGACTTAATTTCCTTCACAGCAACCTATAGGGCCTGTGCCTTTCATCTGTGGTTAAAATAGCACTGGTAGCACACGGGTTTGCGTACTGCTGAGCAGTGCTAGCACAGTGTCAGGGCTTTCTCTCCAACAACCCACCTACAACTTTGAAGGTCTGTAGGCTGGAGATGGGCAAGAGATTGAGAGAGGGAATAACTGGGCCAGCTGACCCAAATAACCAAAGGGATAACCCATGCCATATGATGTCCACCTTAGAAATAAAAGCTGAAGGAAAGGAGGATGCTGGGAGAACATTTGTGGTGATGTCATCTGTCTTCCCAAGCAACCGCTGTGCCTATTGAGGCCTTGCTCCCCAAAAACTAGCTGGACATCTGCCTGCTGATGGGTTGTAGTGAATGAATTCCTCTTTTCACTTTGTTCCCATGTGCAGCTTTTGCTGTTCTTAACAACTGCATTTTATCAAACCATGAGATTTTCTATGTCATTTTCTCCCCAGCCCTTTCAAGGAGAGGAGTGAGAAAGCAGCTGGGTGGATGTCTGGCAGTCAGTCAAGGTCAACCCTCCACGGGGTTCTGGACAAAGATTAATTTTCTTGACTGTTCTTCCCATTTTGGTTACTGCTGATGGCAAAGAAAACAGATGATGTAAACTTCAAAGGCATTTTCATAGGAGAACTGTCAATTTCATTTAATACTGCCAACCTTGAACATTCAACAAACATCAGTCCTGACTAAAAATAAGAAAAAACCACTTGGGGTCTTACCTGTTAAGCCATGGTGTGTGAGCCCGCACGGATGTGGTTTTATGGCCAGCATGTTCTAGTTCAAGCCTGTGCTGCCCTGCTGAGACTGGCCCCAGCTTCACTAGAGCCTGCTTTATATTCCTGCTGCTTGCCTTAGGTCAACACCAGTAGTCAGGAGGAGAGTCAAACGAGCTTCAAGATCTGGCTGACAAAAACAGGGATGAGAAGAGTCTTGTTCATTCTTGCAAAATCTTCTGTTTCAAAGGTGGTTTGCGGTAGCAGCAAGACTGTTCAGTCTGCCATACGGTGGTCCAGGAGGAGCACAGGAGTACAGTTTGTCACCGCAGCATTTCTCACTGTGTGCAGCAGTTCCTGTCAGCAGGAGAAAAAACAATCACTGATTTCAGTCAAGTGCTTTGACTGCAGCGTTTCTGTCTTTGTCCTGCATTGCTTTATGCAAGGTTTGGACTCTTACTATTGGTGACCCGGGCTTTTGCTGAAGGATATGTTTTAGAGATGTGGTTGTTACAAAACAAAGAAACAAATTCACCCCTGGAGGAGTGAAAACAACAGGCTTCAGTGTCAGAGAGTATGTTTCTCTGTAAAAGATTCAGTTATTTTCTTACCCCATGAAACAAGTGCCATCTCTCAGAAAAGACTCCCTGTGAGGATTTTGATCCTTTGGGAAGGAGGATGAGTTAGCAATTAGAGATGGAATGCAAAGGTGTGCATAGCATAGCAGCTGGCTGCTCAGTTTTCTAATACAGTACATTACATTGTTAATGGAAATGTTGCTTTGTACCTTCTGTTTTTCTCCTAGTAGAATTAATTTCAGCACTGTTTGCATGCCAAGCATGCACACTCACAGCTATGAACTCTGGGGAGAAGGAGAAGGCACAGCTTGGACCTGCACTGATAAGATCATGAAGATTCTGCATCAGGGCTGGGAGCTGAACCTGCTGCCTTTGCCAAGTGACTTCACTGTGAGACCATCTTTGCTCCTGCCCACAGGAACTGTCGCACAACACTACAGACAGACCTCGAGAGTCAGCAGACTGGGGAAAAGGCATCTGGCTGTTTTGAAGTCCTTTGGGAGATCTGCAGGAACAGGAGTCTTCTGTTCCATTCTATGATGCAGCAAAGTGGGAAAAAACCCCCACCATTTCCCACAGAGCAGCTAACCCTTCCCAGTTTGCTAATCCAATCTGCACTCCTGCTCCTGCCAGGAATCAATCTGTTTCAAGGCTGCATGTGTCATTTATTAAGAAATAAGAGAGAAAAGAGAGGAGCAGTTTCTAAAGCAGCAAGCCATGCAGGGGCTGGGAAACACAGGCTGCCAAGTCTTTGGGACCACTCAGAGATGGAAGTACCACAGGAGTGCCACATGGCAGTGCTGCTGGTGTAGGTACCGTGCTGCTAAAGTAGCTCTCTACATGCTGGTTAGGAAGAGACACAGATTGTGGAGCAGGGGACACAGAGCTCACTAAATCCAATGGTCACAAAAGGGGACATAAAGGGAGTATATTTTTCCATGCTATGGGAGCCACTGACCCAAGGTGAAAGCCCTGGGAGAAAAAGCAACAGGGCATATAAGTACTTCCCTGGGAGCTGACTGTGAATGAAGCAGCTTGGTTTTCACTTGGATTTGCAGACACTTGTTTGTGACGAAATGATGGTGGAGAAGCTGGAGAGATTTCTGAGAGGACTCTAGGCTTGTACTTAAGAGAAGGAAAAGTACCTAATGCTATGTGTTATGGTGGGGCTGCTCAAGGTACACAAACTCAGATCCAACTTGTATTTCATCCTGCTGAAAGCAAGTCACAACTCCTAATTAGCTGTTCAGTCTAAAAGGAGGTCATTTATTTTCCAAGTGCTTAGGAAAAAGTGAAATTGTAGGATGTGAGGATGTGCTCTATTATTGCAGAGCCAAAGCAGAGCATCTTAAATAAAGCCAGCAGTATTATTTTGTGTATGCTTAGGAGGAAACTGTAATCCCACATCCAACATTACCTGAGTCTGCAGTTACCACAGTGTAAATCAGTGTATATATGCACAGCCATTAACTTATTAGGTCCAAATCAGTATAACTACTATAACTGTTTTGTATATTGGAAGAAGAAAACACAACAGTAAACATGTTTACTGGCTACTTTGTTTCCAGAAAGACAACTTGCATATATTTCTTTACATCACTGGAGAACAAAGTTCCTAATACTGACAAGATAAAAACTTCCTAAAGCCAAAGCCTTAGAATCATTAAGATTGCAAAATAACTCTAAGACCATCGGTCCAATAATTAACCCAGCACTGCCAAGTTCATCACTAAACAGTGTCCCTATGTGCCATGTCTTTTGAATATCTCCAGAGAAACTGACTGCAGCACTTCCTTAAGCAGCCTGTTCCAGTGCTGGACAATCCTTTTGGTGAAAAGTTTCTCTTAATATCTAATCTAAACATCCCCTGGCCCAACCTGAGACCATTTTCTCTTGTCCAACCACTTGTTATATGGGAGCAGAGACCAACTCCACATCTGGCTACAACCTCCTCTCAGATAATTGTTGAAAGCTATAAGGTCTCCCCTGAGCCTCCTTTTCTCCAGGCCAAACAACCTCAGCTGCTCCTCATAGGCCTCGTGCTCCAGACCCTTCACCAGCTCCACGGCCCTTCTCTGGACTCGCTTCAGCACCTCAGTGTCTTTGTTGTAGAGAGGGGTCCAGGACTGTTCACAGTTATCAAAGTGTGACCTCACCAGTGCTGAACACAGGGGGACAATCCCTGCCCTGGTCCTGCTGGCCACACTATTGCTGATCCAGGCCAGGATGCCACTGGCCTTCTTGGCCACCTGGGCACACACTGGCCAAAAGCAGTGCAAGGTAAAACCTCTGCTTTTTCTGCCCAGTGTTCACCAAGCAGAGGGTGATTCCTGAACCTGTCAATAATGTCAGGGTAAGTGACCTCATGAGAATCCTGGAGGTTACCTGGCAGCTTGTCCAGTCAGCGCACCCTTGGTTAAGGAATCAAATTTGAAGCTGAAAGTCAATAACTGGGGGATTTTGCAAATACCAGTCTGCCTGCAACATATCTCTTGTATAACATGGAATACTGTTCAGACATAGGGATTTTTTATTCAGTTCAAAAAGGAATTAATGTTCAAACATAGCTATAACAAAGCTCTCTGTAGCACTGAGAGTGTAAATTAATTGCAGTCTAAAACTTCCTCGTGAGGGGACAGGGAGGGACAGGTACTGATCTCTTCTCTCTGGTGAACAGTGACAGGACCCAAGGAAATGGCCTAAAGTTGACTCAAGGGAGGTTTAGGTTGGATATTAGGAAAAGGTTCTACACCCAGAGGGTGGTTGGGCACTGGAACAAGCTCCCCAGGGCAGTGGTCACAGCACCAAGCCTGACAGAGTTCACAAAGCACTTGGACAATGCTCAGGCACAGGGTGTGACTCTTGGGGATGCTCCTGTGCAGGGCTAAGTTGGACTTGATGATCCTTGTGGGTCACTTCCAACACAGAATATTCTGTGATTCTGTGATCCTGTAACTGTAAGAGACTTTTATTTTCAGCAATTTGACATACATTTAGTACACTTTCTAAAACACAGAAATACTGTTCAAAAGGGCAGTGAACACCCCCACAGCAACGGCACCCCCTTGTCCAGCAGACTCAAACAGGTCAACAGTCCTAACCTGTGGCTCATCCTGAAGGCCATTTTAATTGCAGGGGACAGGAAAAATTCACCGGCTGAGACTCTTGTTATTGTGAGACCAAAACCTTCCCCTGACATGCCCTGAGCCAGCCTGAGCCACAGCAGGTGAGGCCAGGTAAGGCCAAGACAGGCTGGAAAAGTGGGCACATGGGAATCTCATGAGGTTTAACAAGACCAAGTGCAAGATGCTGCACCTGGGTTGGGGCAACTCTGGTATCAACACAGACTGGGGGATGAACAGGTCAAGAGCAGCTCTGACGAGAAGGACTTGTGGATGCTGGTGGATGAGAGGCTGGACATGACCCAGCCATGTGCACTCACAGCCCAGAAAGCCAAAGGTGTCCTGAGCTGCATCCAAAGCAGGTCAAGGGAGGAGATTCTGTCCCTCTGCTCAGTGAGACCCCCACCTGCGGTGCTGCATCCAGCTCTGGGGTCTCCAGCACAGGAAGGACATGGACCTGTTGGAGCGAGTCCAGAGGAGGCCAACAAGATGATCAGAGGGATGGAGCACCTCTCTTACGAGGAAAGGCCGATTGTTCAGCCTGGGAAAGAGAAGGCTTTGAGGTGACTTGATTGTGGTCTTCCAGTACCTGAAGGGAACTCACAGGAAAGATGGGGAAAAGTTATTTACAAGAGCATGTAGTGACGGGAGGAGGGGGAATGGGTTCAAATCGAAAGAGTAGCTTTAGGTGAGATATTAGGAAAAAAATCCTTTACCCTGAGTGTGGTGAGGCACTGGCACAGGTTGCTCAGAGAAGTTGTGGATGCCCCATCCCTCGGAGATATTCAAGGCCAGGCTGGATGGGGCTCTGATAAACCTGGTATAGTGGAAGGCGCCCCTGCCCGTGGCAGCGCGGTTGGAACAGCATGAACTTTAATATCCCTTCAGCCCAAACCATTGCGTGACTGCGGTTCTGTGAGGGGAGGTCGCTGCTCCCACAGGGGGCGCGGCGGGNGGCGGGGCGGGCCCCCCCCCCCCCCCCCGCCGGCGGCAGGGCCGGCTCTTCAAGATGGCGTCGGCGCCGCCTCCGTCCGCGGCCAAGCTGTACGGGGCCAACAGCTTCGTCTCGCTGCCCGCCGAGCTCAACCCCGACACCTACGACACATCGCCGGAGAAGCGCCGCGCCGAGGCCGAGCGCCTGGCGATCCGCTCCCGGCTC
>VZRS01003922.1:63337-251928 GCA_013398055.1 Ifrita kowaldi | reverse complement strand
GAGCCCAGCTCGGCCGGGAGGGTAGGCGATGACCGTGGCGCTGTCTCCGCAGGGAGCGTGCTGGACCAGAGCCTGGAGAGCCTCCTGCACCGCCTGCGCGGGCTGTGCGACAACATGGAGCCCGAGACCTTCCTGGACCACGAGATGGTGTTCCTGCTGAAGGGGCAGCAGGCCAGCCCCTTCGTGCTGCGCGCCCGGCGCTCCATGGACAAGAGCGGGATGCCCTGGCACCTGCGCTATCTGGGACAGCCCGAAATAGGCGACAAGAACCGCCACGCGCTGGTGCGCAACTGCGTGGACATCGCCACGTCCGACAACCTGACGGACTTCCTGGTGGAGATGGGCTTCCGCATGGACCACGAGTTCGTGGCCAAAGGGCACGTGTTCCGCAAGGGCATCATGAAGATAGTAGTATACAAGATCTTCCGCATCCTGATGCCAGGAAACACGGAGAGCATTGAGCCGCTCTCCCTCTCCTACTTGGTGGAGCTCAACGTGGTCGCGCCAGCAGGGCAGGACATTGTTTCTGATGACATGAGGAACTTTGCTGAGCAGCTGAAGCCTCTAGTGCACCTGGAGAAAATTGACCCCAAAAGACTAATGTGATTGACAATCTGGGCGATTAAGGCACTGGTTTTGTAAGTGTTTCAGAAAATGATGTTTTTCTAAAAAACTTTTTGAGGGCAAATCAAAACAAAGAGCGGGGAATAAAGTACTGTATATCAGTTTTGTCAGCTGCAATTACTGAGTGTTTTTTTCCTTCACTTGTGGATATGAACAAAAGTGAGCACTTTAAATTAGCACTGTTCAAAAAATCAGTAAATGTTAATATTGATCGTTTTCCTTCTCTTGCATAGGGGTATACCTTAAAAAGCCTATGGCCTAACATTCTAAACACCTAAAAATGTCATACTTACTGGAATTCATCCCTCTGTGTACCCACATCCCATTGCTATCTTTAGTTTCTTTAGAGCACCATTTGTGTATCCTACCTGGTCATCCAAAATTTTTCTTCTCAGTAATAGATGAATACCCTTTAATGCAGGAGATGCTGTTTAACACAAGCAGAAACACAGAAACTGCAGTATAAAAGAGCAACTAGCTGTACACCTCTTCACCATAGCTTATGTGACATGAAGAGCTACTTGTTAGGCAGACTGTTTCTTCTGATGTAACCAAAGTTAGAAGTGGAAGAAAATCTAGTAATATTAACATTTGCAAGTGGTTTTCACACCCTTTAACAGTGTTCCATTATTTTCACTGGAATTGGTTACAGCAGTCTTAATAAGAAAGTAAATTACAAGGTACTTTTTATTATTGGATTTCACACAGGTGACAGCTGTATTGAATATTGAAGTGTTAAGTGCTTTTTATTAAAAAATGTATTCACAATTTTTCATTAAAAAATTATTACAAAAAATTAGCAGCTGCTAGTTGAATTACTGATGGTTTAGCACCTCTTTTGATAGTAGGATGGTTAGTTACCCTAGTATCGCAGTGATAATTCAGTGTTATTTGAATTGAGAGTTTTCAAATGCAGTTCAGTCAAAAAAAGGTCGGGAAAGATAAAGGAGCTCATTTAAATTTCTCAGGTTCTTTACAGGGGACAACCATTTTACCCACTGCTCAAATGTGCCAACCTCCGTCAGAAACTCTTCAGCACGCCAAGTGCTTTATGTAACAATGAAAGGCAGGGGCCACTCGCAGAAAAGCCTTCAAAGCGTTTTAAGTAAACAGCTACATTTTCAACTGGATCAGCGCTAACAGCCCACTGCTGCAGGCTCTAGTGTGGAGCGTGGGGAACACCCGAGTGCTTGGGTGGTACTTGAGTACCCTTAGGCTGAAGACAGAGCAGGGATTTCCCGTA
Source organism: Ifrita kowaldi (assembly GCA_013398055.1). NCBI lineage: Eukaryota > Metazoa > Chordata > Aves > Passeriformes > Cinclosomatidae > Ifrita > Ifrita kowaldi. Next base: position 250,061 of record VZRS01003922.1, on the reverse strand, counting down.
GGGCAGCAGTGAGGCGTCACCAGCGTGACTGCTCATTACCTAGACAACAAGTATTTTCTGGAGGGTACAAACACACCTACAATTTTCACACTCGCCCTCTATCCTGGGCCTCCAAGCTGGAATTCCTTCACATACAGGGCATAACTTCCTAGGAGCTGCGTGTGCCAGGCTGCTCCATGGTTGGGTTGCAGTCCTACCCCAGCAGGTGGGAATCCTCAGGGCTGTTGTTGTATTTTGCCACTCTTAGCACTGGTTGGGAATCACTTGCCACAGACTTCTACAATCTGTGGCTTGTCTCTTGGCACACAAAAGTTTAGGAAGTCCTGTGGATGACAACAGGTCTGACTATTGATTGATCCAAAATTAATAAATAATTTTAAAAATGTTCTTGTTAAGGAGAATTAGTTTAAACCTTGAAAACTGCAGCAATCCACAGTACCAGGCCTCCTTAGTCTGGCTATAGTCAATGCGTAGAAGAGGCAGGTGTGCACAGAGAAGAGCTTACTGCATCAAGGGCTACAGCTGAGGACATTTTCAGGTAGCTAATGCTCCAAGTGTGTCCCTTTGTGTAACAAAATGTGTTTTTCTCCTCCTATAAAACTTAGCTTATAAAAGGTGGAGACTAAAGATGATTAGCATTAGTAATACGCACTAGTAAACTGCATTGCATAACCCTAATTATCATTCATCATCCAGGGTCAAATTACAGTGTAGTTACACAGAAATGCTCAGCCTCTCCTCAGTGGAAAGTATGTAGTTTTTAAATTATGCACATAAGTTATGGGACTAGGAATGTGAAATGTGACTTTTTTTTTTTTTTTTCGATTTTGGGGGATTTATTTTTCCAGGTAAAATAGCTGCCATTCTTCAAGGTCAGGGGTTACCTCAGGACTCTCTATTTTTTGCACTATATTACATGACGCCTGATACAGCCGAGGTTAAGGTAAGTTTTGTTTCTATGCAAGTAATGCCTTCTGTTATTTCAGGCTGTTACTCCAGTCTTGCATATCTGTAAGGTTTCTACAACTTTACTGATTGCTATATAAAGAAGTGAAAATCACTGTGTAACAAATAAAGGTAGGATTATTATTGATCCATTAGGCACCATTTATTTCTACTATTAAGAAACTTGCTCATGGAAGCTCATCTTAGAATAATTTTTAGTAACTTACTTTGAAAAAGCCACAAGTTTACCCTTCGGCATATCTCAGTCCTGGATTGCTGTTCTTCCCATAGAAGTTCCCAGAATCATCTTAATTCTGTACAAATGAAGACCTGACATAATCTGGAAGTGCTCTGTATTATGACTACACTGTCCAGGAGCACCTTTTAACACCCCTCTGATTGCTCACACAAAATGAACTTCTCAATGTATAAACTAATGTGGCATTCAGGTTTTCATCTCAGTAACCTCAGTAACACAAGTAAACTGCTTTCCTGTTAAGTGTTTTCCATGCACTAGAATATTGTATATAACTTTGTTCGTGATTTAAAGTTGGTTAAAAGGTAAAATATTTTAAGTACATTTCTCCAAATACTGGAAAGTCAAAAACAACAAAAAGCCAAGATCTTTCTTCATAATTTTTAATACTTTTAACTTTTAAATACTGGTTTTAAATTTGTGATTGTAACATGTAAGAGCCAACTTCTTTTAATTTTTAAAACTTATCATTAGGATCATAAAGCTATTATAGAACAGTTACAACTCTACACACTCAAGGTACTCAAAAATATGATTCATGTTTTAAGTCTGTAAATGAACAGAGGCAATTCAAATACAGCGTTATCTGTACAACTTGACAAAAATACAGGTGGACAATCTGATTAAAGAGAATCTGCACAACTTCAGATAAGCCAGCTCAGCCCAATTAAGTAAAAGTTAAGTTTTTTCAAAGTGCATCACATTTTTCACAGATAAATTTGTCAAAGATTTTCAGGTTCTCAGACAGAATAACGACGACCATCTCATCTTCATCCCCAGTACAAGTTCTATCAAGTCATGTCCTTCAGAACTAGTTTGGCAACATCCAAATTCTCCAAACAGAAGCAAATATCCAGAGAACAATATCTGATGGAGAAGATTGCTGTATTTTCAGCCTTTTGAACTGGTTCAGCTTACAAAACAACCATTTTAGAGTCAGAAGCTCTTTCTGCAAAGACCACCACAGCTGCATAAACACTCTTGATCTGTTAACAGGAAGAAATGAACTCAGATCGCTCAGACATGGCAGTGACTGACAAGAGGGATGGGCTCAAGAGACAGGGTAAATTGCACAAAACTGTAAAAGCGACATCCCTTCCAGAAGAAAAGATTTAATGGCTACTCATACAAGGACAATCTGAGCGGCCTACTGCCTTTTGAAATTATTTTTTGAGAGGTCCATTAATAATGATTTCTCAGTCATGTAACTCCTTCCATGGTCTTTAAAAAGCCTCTTACAAATCTGATTGGGCAGGGCTAGCTACAGTGAAGTACCAATGCCTTTATCTAAAAGTAAAACATATTCTTTACAAATAGTATCTGTAGTGTCATTTTATTTACAGAATAAATCGCAAAAGTACATCACATTTAGTGCAAATGCAACTAATGATATAAGTTTATTTACTGCTTTGTAAACTTTCCATACCTTTGTAAAATAAAGCTATCCTATTAAATTAATAAACTTGCCCGTGTTCCAACAATTACCAGAAATGGCAAATAAGGACTTAAACTCTTTATATTTTGGACTTTTTTTTTTTTTTTAAGTTCCCATCAGTGGCTATGGTGGAATGTACCACTGCTTGGTTGATTGTAAAAAGATGAAGTACATTTGAGGTATAAGATTTTGTTTTTTAACGTTGGTATGTAAAATGCTCACTGGTGATATAGTAAACATGTACAAATTTTCATCTTATTTGCCTTACTAATATTACCATGTAGGCACTTTTCTACATATTCAAATGAACAGAATAACTCTGTAATAAGGCATATTACATGCACACCATTAGAGAAAGGCAAATAAAAAGGGAAGAGTTATGGAGCATGAAATCTGCATGCGTGTGTAATCATGTGTTAGGTACGGTTTCATCTCTGCAGAGAAGATGAAGAGAGAAGTTTTTCAACATTGTGCAGATCACATTGAATCATTTACCAAATCTTCACTAAGTTACTGTATTATATCTCTTTTCAGGCACCTAGCACACTATATAAAATAAATTTGACTTTCAGCTTTCTTTTGAAGAAAATATATCTGAAACTTTTTTCCTCAAGATACATGGTTTAGTGAAACACCGAGCAGTCTCTGAAGGGTTTCCAACTACAGGACATGGATAAAAGACCTCACAGTCAGTACTAGCCTGACACAGTCCTCTCCTAACACGCATCTCCAGAATCAAAGGCAGGCAAACATCTGACATTTAAATTTTCACAGCAGCTAAACGGAACTTTCCAGTAAGAACTATGCATTCTTATAGCTCTGATGGGTTTTTGATCAAGAGGCAAATAATTTTCTATATGAACCTCATAGCACAGCTTTATTGAGATGAGGAAAACACATGCAGGATCTGAAAAGAATGTACTCATCCTCAGTCTAGACTGGGAATGTTGTTTGATGTAATCCAAATTACTTCAATAAATATTATAGTGTACCTTCTCACAGCTTTGGGAAAGCCCCGGATATCATGCAAGAAAGCAGTCCATGTATAGCATGGACAGGTGTCTGCTAGGTTTTAGGCAGTCTCTTGCCCTCTCATACAGAATCTTTCTAGATATTTCTGGATCATGTTTAATAACAAAAATTCTGCAGCACATATTACATAACTAAAAAATACAATAGAAATATAAAGATATCTGGAAAAAATAAAGCTTTTCAGACTCTTACTCCTTCAGAACTAAAGATCGTCATAAGAGTAAGACAATAGAAAAGGCAAAGTCATAAGGATATTGACAGCCCTCAGTTATTAACTGGCATTTTATGTAACAAGATGATTCATTATAGAAACCAGCAGCAATGAACTGTGATTATACAAAGCAAAACAAAACCTACCAACAAGTTACAAGGTTTTACTGAAGCCACTCCTCTCACACCCCCAAAATACCACACAGATTTTTGTGCATATAAAGCACATACAGTATGCTATATGTGCATTTGTCTCTTGTGCTTTTCACACATGCACAAAAACTGCACAAGTATCTTGCGAAGGTTGACAATGAAATTCTACAACTTGTTTAAAATTAACACAGTAGCCCATGTTGGTGATTCAAAGTTGTATGCACTCTTCTTCTTTAAAGCAAGCAAATAAAAATAGAGCCATATACATGTTATCAATACATGTATTTATAATTACACACTGATTCAGCAAGAAAGATAGCAGGAAAGAGCTATTGTTAAATATTCAGCCTCATGGTGTTGCACCACTTCTTCACTTCAGTATACAAAGCCTAGAACTTGGGCCATAAGAAGACTGTAGATCCTTCGTTCCAGCATGGAGTGCTCTATGCATGGTCACTTCTCCAACGTGGAATGCTCACCCAGTCTTGTTCTGATTGCTGCAGGTAAGCAAAGACAAAAATACAGCACTGAAGAGTTTGTATACTACTGGTAAAATGAACTTGTTAAGTTCATCAGGATATGCTACGGTCATGTGTTAACTGTTGGTTTGCGACACAGTGTTTTTAATGCTTTACCTACACTAGCTCTCTAGCAATTTACATTTAAAATTGTGAATTATTAAAGGGATATCTGTTACAGCTGAATGAAACAACTAAGACTTTTGGAGTCTGACGCAGTAAATAGAACCCAAACATAGAGGTAGCCTATACCACACATAGAAAAAGGGATAGAGACCCATTTTCAGATGTGACTGAATGATGCTGCAACACTAGCACAACTAAACAGAATTCTGTGGTTTGACATGACAGTTATAGAAAATGAAATATATAGCAGGAGTCTAAACTAACAAAAATTAAGCTAAGCCTTATTTAACACTAAGGGGCTCAGATAGCCTCCAAGTGATCAAGAAATCCTGTTCTAATGTCATATCACCATTTAACTGTTCAAACAACTTTAGATTAGCCAATAATCTATACCATTAAAAACATATCCATTGACTTCAGAAAGCATCTGGAAATCCCTTTTCTTTCTTAGGTTCATCAGAAAGGCTAAAAACTTAAGTCATAGTCTTCTCAATACTCCAGTAATTCATGTTGGTCTGTCGGTGAAGTTCCATTAATAACTCGTGCAGCCTGTACACACAAATTACACGACTGTTTTAAAAAAGTATATTCCATACTAAAAACAAGCACTGAAGTCATGCTAATCAGGTAAGACATTTCTAGATTCATACTTCCATTTGACCTTAAATTTAAAATGGTGAATCAAGAGTTTAAAAAGTTTGTATACCTGCTAATACTAGAATAAAATAGGCTTTCCTGCTGTTTTCTCTTGCACGTATGATGTAAAACGCTTTAAGAATTTTGGATATTCTCGTTTAGCCACTGCCCGTAACACTGATGCTGGTGCCCATCCTCCTGGATTCACTAGAAGTAAACAGGAAGAAGGACATTGAAATGAAGCAACTCCACTAAACGCTGAAAAAAGAAATTTTAGTTCATTACTCCTGCAACTCTTCCTGAAGTAACAGGAAAGAATAACCATCAGCAGATTTTTTTAATGCCCCTAGACTTGTTGTAGCACTTTCTTTGTGTAATACTCAAGCTCAGTCCAGATCTATGATGCACTTATTTAGAAAACATTAAACATGTTATATGGTGAGTCTTGGAAAAATGCCCAAATAGAAGAGGATATTTTCTACGGGCTTCCAAGAAACAAAACAGAAAGAGACTTGAGTAATTTCCTATTTCAAAAAAAAGCAAAGTCAGTATTAACTTTTCAATAATTACTGCCTTACTGCAGAACTGCTACATAGGCAGCACCCTGCAAACAATTACAAACCATTTAAACAAAATTTGAACTGATTCTTAATTACATTTCAATTCACAGGGAAAGTATATTGCTGAAAAAGCTATCACTTCCCATATAGTTCAGAATTTAGCAGTGAAAATGTACTTTTAAAGTAAATTGGAAACTTTCAAAAAAAGTAATAAGCAGAGTGAGCTACTCTTGAAGTGTGTTGTCACTCTGGGAGAGAAGATAGTAAGTATGCATCTCCAATACTACAATACCTTGCTAAATATTGGGTACAGCAATAATACAATTTGGCTTTGACAATTTTATAGTCAATACCAAGGATTCTTGCTAAATACCAGGGTACCAGGTCAGCTAAAAAAAAAAAAATTAAGAAATGTAGACTAGATTATGCAGCTTTCAAGCATCTTCATACAAAATGTATTTACTCCTCCTTGGCACCAGGGGATAAAAACTGTATCTTTACTATCAGCAGCTTTTCAGCCAAATGAGATGAATTGGGAAGAAAAAAAATTTTCAGTAGTAATGAAAAAACCCAACATACCATTACTGAAACTAGAAGCTATGCCAACTTATTCCAGTTGCAGACATTTCTGCCCACCTTTCTCCACCCCAAGGTTGTGTACCTAGGACTGAGCTACACAGCTCTTCCATTTATTCCTCCCAGAGTACTACATAATGAATGATGCCATTCACCAATTCATGTAGCACATTAATTTGAGACCTTTTGAATGTGATGAACATAAATGTGATGCTATATATAGATTTAACAGAAAAGGGCATCAAACCTTTTTTTTTTGGTGCCAGTATTCAACTCCCCAAAATTAACATCTATCATGAATGTCATACTGAAAAATTTTATACTTACCATTAGCTACATATGTAATCTTGCACAGAATGTTGTCCCTGCTTATTTCCTTGTCCCCCTCTGGTGGGCTTACTAATGTCTGACAAATCATAGCAATATTTATTTTGGCACGGACACAGCGATTGTTCAGCTGCCAAAAATAAGAAACATTGTAAACCTCAAACTAAATCTGTTTCATCATACTTAAGCATGAACATTTTTTCACCATGAAGTCTAAGCCAGTCTAGAAGCTGTGTTTCTGAAAGTCTGCATTCTAGCACTTACATGGGTGTAACATGAAAGTGAGTAAAACAAAAGATACTTGGTGGATAGGGAAAGGATTCAACCAAAATGTCTGCTTTTCAGACATTCAGTTTCTGCTTGCTTAACACATTTTGAGTGAATTACTTCAATTGCTGTGACAAATCACAGAAATGTTTCTTTACAGAAACATTTCAAGAATAATGTATCAGCATTTAGAAATACCAGTTAACTTTTCCCTTGAAAGCAGGCTATGAAATAGTAATCCAAGGAAAACAATCATTGGTATTATCTGATAGAACCAGGGCAAAACTGTGTAAAATGGAGACTTAATCCTACCTATATTTATACAAAACTACTCTTATATTTGACAATACTGAAGAGATATTGATTCAATTCCATAAAAAATAACCTCAATTCTTTAAAATGTTTTCACAGCTCCAGAAATTTTGCTTCCATTCTGCTGAAACACCTTAGATCTGCCAACTGAGAGATTAGGTAAGAAAGCTTCTGGCTCAGAATGCCTTCATCAGGTCACTGTATCACCTGGTTTAAATCAACTGTATTTTTGTAAAAACCCTCCATCTCCCTCTGCAAAGGCATTACCACAGAACAGAAAAACTACCTTAAAAGCAGAACTTCACAGAATCACAATAATACTTACAGGAGCACTGTCATGTTCTACAGAGAAATTGCACACAATCCATGTTTCTGGATCATTTTCACTGAATGCTGGTATCTTTCTGATGGCAGACAAATACAGCACATCCCTTTGAGAGGCTGGCCACACTCTCTGCAGAGAAACACCTGAACATAAGCTTTTCCAAGTTTGCAAATTAAGTACTCACTATCCTTAGTTAAAATAAAAAACCAAGCAGGGCAAACCAGGTCAGTTATATTATTATGTTAAAGCATCTTCAGGTTAGTAATTTCATTTTCAAAACTGAAAGAGAACATAGCTGTTGTAAATAGGCAATAGAAATTTCAGGTTGGCTACACTTCATACCAAAAAAATTAAGGCAAAACTTCAAGACCTTTGAAATGCAGAGCACCAAACTGCAATGAATTTTTCATTAAAAAAGAATAGGAAGAGGCAGTTCCCCTCCTGTTCCCTCAACTTCAGTTTTCCATTTTAGTTAATACTTGTCAGCTACAAACTGTACTAATGGTTAAGTGTACAGGGATACATCTACAGTTACTCATGTCTCTGGAGAGAAAGAAAGAGGAGGGATGTATTTAAAACAACTATTACTTCAAAAAGCTACTGTTACTGCTACTACTTCAGTAAGACAGATACAGCAGACTGATACTATACAAGAGAAAGTTTCAGAAGTGAAATGTCTGACAATATAAGGAAATATACAGAAGTTATTTTCCTGACACTCAATAGGAGAAAAAAGTTCAGGCTTTTACCACAACCAATACAGACAACACAACTGTGTAACTCAAAATTATGAGTCCTGTATTAAAGAAGTTTTAACTTAACCACACTACTGGTAAAATCGTCAAAGAAAAATATTTGTTTTAACATTTGAATATACTAATACTTAGAAACATGCAAGACTAAGGATGAATCTGTGTATTTCATTCCTGTAAATTTTTTAAATCTTTACATTTCAGTTGCTGGGCTATAATTCAAATGAACATTTTTATAAACTGACACCAGAACCATTTTGGGGGGAAAAAAAATGAAGGTACAAGAACAAACCTTGCACCAACAATTAAAAACACTTGCATTACAAGGTGGTATGTCAAGTAATTGTGGTGAATAGCAACCTGCATTTTTGCAAAAAACCATCTGATACAGAGGTGTAGGTTTCTTCCTTGTAGTCAGTGGTGATATATTGCTTCTGTTTGCTTTGCATGACTCTGGCCTTGCTGGCAGTGATATAATCATGAGATTAAAAGCAGGCCTCATGTGCTACCACTAGCTCTATCAGACACATGCACAATCAATTATGCTCTCAAGAAAAGTTTGAAAAATTGATGGAAGTTGCAGCTTAATAGAGAACTTGTTCTGCAATATTGTCTGGAACAGTATTTTGTTATGCCCGTGAAGTATTCAGAGTAATACTGGAACATACACACCTCAGACTGTCTCAGTAAGGTATGCAAATGAAGTGTTATTACCTTATGTGTCTGGTAAATGATGATTGCATTATCAGCTAAATTTTCCACCACATGGAAATTTTCAATTGTTGCTAAAAGGGGGGGAGCAGAAGAAAAAAAAAATCCATCAGTGAACAGTCACAGACAACAGGACAATGTTATCAATTACTACTCTTGCTGATAAACATGCAAAGCTGAAGAACCAATTCCTTACTTTCCCAGTCATTACGAACATCAACATTCCAGAAGTAGTGGCAAACTTCATGCCCTGTTACCCCTTTAACGGCATGGGTTGCTTTCAAAGGATCTAGAACTATTCCATTCTCTTCTACTTCTCGTCTGTATACCTATAGCCAAACACAAAGAAAGAAATGTAGAACAGAAACTGTCAAAACTGTTCATGTTTTAACTCTTTAAATTTATTCAGTTTAAAAAACCCAAGCCAACAAACCACTTACCTAGAACACTATCACATGAATAATTTGCCATGAAAGTGTTTTCTGGTAACTACCATTGAAAACATTCTTATGTCTTATTTAATTCACATTAAAATACCAGTACTTTAAGGTTTCTACTCCAAAAATGATTAAGCTACCTTATTTATCACCATCCACATGGATTCACAAGCACAGTAGAGCAGCCAACACAGTAGCTTGCTACTCTTGTTATTTTTGTACATAGAATTTACACATTACTTTGATACCAAGCTTTAAGTAGGAGGGAATGAGAAAGGAATCTGCAAAGATGAAGCTATTGCAGGAGTTACACAGGATTTTGTATGAATAAATATATTAGAAGCCACAGCTCTCATGAACCCCAGCCTCAACCTAAACAATGCTATTCCCAGAGAGAAGTTGCAACAGCATAATTTGGTGATTAATAATATTACCAGAAAAGCATAGACTGATTTAGGTTGGAAAAGACCCTTAAGATCACGGGGTCCAGAGGTAAAGATAACACTGCCAAATGTACACTGGAAGTACCTGTCTCCACAGTGTATCATCTTATACAAATTAACCAAACCCGAATCGCTTACCTTCATTTCTCCTTCTTCTACCACTAGCTGCCAATTGGCATCTCCTCCTACATCTTGCAAGGAATAGGTCATGTGGTTTTGTACCATCTCTTCCACCTGTAAAGAAAAAAAAAAATAGGCATTTTTAACTCATTCCTTCCATCTTTTTGGGGAGATACTGTACAGTATTGGAAGTCACAAGTTAATACTTCAATTCCTGTGCAGGAGCTGAATTTGAACGAGAGAGCTCTCTGTTAGGTTAGGAACAAAAAAATAATGCTGGCCTTCAGAAACAAAAGCCAAAATCTTGATTCAACTTTCAACTTCGTTCTTTGTGAGTACTTCCTATCCTGCCTTTGTGCCTTTAAACTGTCAAATCTCACCGCTTCTACCTAAACCAGTTCTTTATTTCAGTAGATAGGAACTGCAAGTATCTCTAAATGGAATTGCAATGCACTGCAAGATATTCACTGAAGAGCATTTAAAAAGCTGAACAAAGGCACGGGGTTAGGGAGGAAGACTGACAAGCTCTACAAAAGCAAATGCGTATCAAAAGTCATATTAGAAGAGCAGTGAAGGAAACAGTCACGAGCAAAGAATGCCTGCTTTGTTTCAATGCCATCTTTGCACAGTTGACAGCTAGAAAAAAACCAGAAATGCCTACACTCAAAGGATTATGATGGTACAGAGATTCTATAATTATAAAATGCTCATTTAAAACTTATTTAGCTAGCAGCTGTGCGTTTTTTTAAAGGCCAAATATTTGCAATATTTTTATCAAGTTACGTGAATACCTCATTTTTTATTCCATATACTATGCATGAAAATGGGCATTGGGAAAGGAAGTGGATTTTTATTTTAGATCTAATATATTATTCTGTCTCTTTGGTTCCCCACCCTTTTCCAAATGTCTAAATAAAAACAGAAGCAAAATTATAGGGTATGCATTGTGGTGTAATGCTTCAAGTATTGGAAACACTTTAATAACTTTTTTCCACCCAAAAGGTAGATGACTACTAAAACTTGTCACAGCAAGCAAGTCCACATGGTTCACATCATTCTCCTGAACTACTGGAAATAGCTTTTTTTTTTTTCCCAAAAGGAAAAGCACTACAAACAAAATTAGTTAAAGGGCCAACATGAAGATTAGTTGAAGAAGTGCACAGTCACAAGACTAGCAGTCTGAACCCTAGGGTGCTTTAGCACAATTTACAAAAACATGAAGCCTAGTGTGCAATAAAATATGTAAAACATACTTAAGCAAGTATGCAAACAAGTAGAAAGCAAAATTAATAATAATCAATCTTTTTTTAGATGATAAAGAATTGAAAGATGTTATTTACTTATAATTTAAGGCAGTAATGTTGTTTGTACTATGTACAATACACTTAAGACCAGGAAGAAAAAAGGTAATTGAATCAAATAAAACTCTCAAAGCACAACATGAAAAAACAAAATCCATTGGATGGAAATCATGGTTTGTCTTAGTTTAACTAAGTATAGACTTCTCTAGACAAGGACAAGTTATCACTCCGGGTTTTGGGTGTTTTGTTTTTGAGTTTCAGTGAACGAAATGCACCACCAAGATATCTGCTTCAGCTTCTAGACAAGCCAACTTTTGCTGCCACTTACTAGCTGGTTTCCTACAAAAGATTCTTCCTTTTTTTCCCAGTCAAAGAATGACAGCACAATACAGAACAGGTAAGAATGTGGGCTATTTAAATATTCAATTTATTACCTCTAAGTCATGCTCCTTTAAGAAAGGAATCCTTGCCATGCTCCCAACACTTACTTACCATACCTTCAGGCCCTTACATATTTTCTATCCTACTTCGATTTATTAAGGACAAAGCTATGCTTTATACATTTACTTTTGTCTTCTGTTACTTTTTGCTTTATGTCCTAAATGCAAAGGGATGAGGAAAATATCAAGGAATGAAGAAAAGAAGGGATCCACAGGAACGCAATCTGAACAGGCTTCTGCTTCACTAGGAAACGCAGTATTTACACAACCTGCTTGTGCACCCTGTCTCTCCAAACCGTATTTAGTCTATGCACTGGTCACCATCTGTCAACCTGCACCTATTTCAGGGGCACAGTCAAGATCCACAGATTCTCTCCCACCTGAGAAGCTTACTATTACCTCTGGGTTCCTAGTTGGCTACAGGAACAGTCTGCAAAAATACTTGCAACCTGTATGCCATACAGTCTTGACCTGAACTTTGAGTGGCAAAGTTCTTCCCTGTAAAGGGCCTCAGAACAGCTCAAACTACGATAAAGCTCATAGATGTTTACAAGAAAGTGATTTGAACTCCCACTCAACTGGCAGAGACAAATCAAATTACTAGAGGGACACTGAAGAACCAACTCCCATCAGAATACATGTTTACACTTCTCAGTCTTAAGAACAGGGTTGCAAGTTGCTACTTGACCTTTTACTGATACCAAAATTCCCTTCATCCATATGAAGTCTAGGAAAAAAGTCACACTTATTAGGAATCAAGATACTAGCTTGCCTTCCCAAAAGCCAGATGGTCAGCCTGGGGAGAGAGGCCAATTTTTTATACATTTTTTAATAAAGTCCAGAGCAGGCAGAATGAAAAGGTCTGCTTTTCTCATCATGCTCTCCGTTGTCTTGTTCAATAGAACTGAAACTCCAGAGCAGGTAGAGTCTGGCAAAAATTTGTTTTAGGGAAAATACTTGGAGGTTGGGGCTGCATGTGGGGATACTCATACTTTCTGTAGTGAGTCCATTAACTTGAACCCGGATTAGGAGGCACTCCATAGTAACTTCCATGTAGTATAATCCATGCAGCAGGCAAAAAGAGCAACTTTACTCCAGTCCATTAGGTCCTGATACTTAACCACAGTTTGCATTATTGTGATAAGGATGTGGTCCACCTCAGGTTTGTTTCTAAGTGATTAGTTCTGCAGTCACAGTGGTGCTCTACAACTCAGGTTTATCATATGAATGCAGAAATGCTTTATGCCAATCACAGGCATAAAAGAGGTGAAAATGAGGACCTGCGTATCTTGGCAAATATGAGTTTCCCTTATGCTGAATGATCTCTGCACCCACATCCTGACAGAGCACTATTTCCTGTCTTGGCAAACAAACTTGCTTTCTATTACTTATTATTCCCTTACTTTATTATCCCCTCACTTTATTACCCCTCCTCCCAAAGTAAAAAAAAACTTAGAAAACTAAGTCAACTACTGGAGTACCGGTAGATGAGCCTATCACTGTTGTGCAACAGGACTTGCACACTCTTTCCCTTGCAATAAGTCCAAATTTCAGAAATAAACTGACTGCAAAAGGTCTTGGAATTTTAGTCCACTAGCCAAGTCCTTAAGTGTTGGTCCTGCTCACAAAGCTGGTAGTAAGGTCTGCAGGTAATAAAATTCCAGGCTCTATTTAAAAAAACCCCAAAAAATCTATTCCTGTTTGAAAAAAAATGATTGGTTTAAGCTTTTGCTAATACTTTAAAAACCTCCAAAAGAGCAGATCCCAGAAGGAAGGTCCATATTGACAATCACATATGGACCACAGCAGAAGAAAAGTAATAGCATGAATAACATGGTTAGTTGTGGAGACTAAAAAGCAAACATGTGAACACACTTATCTAATTCTATTCTAAACTATCATCTTCCTAGCAAGCACCTGAAGTAATTTTGTACATTACTGGAATATGTCATTATGGCTACATTGACATATTCAGCATGTCAGACTTATTTTCTGAAGGACAAGTGAATATATATAAACTCTTCAGTATGATCTGTCATATCCACAGTCTTGTTGGTAAAGATGTTTAATGGCCTTTTGGTAATCAAACTAGTTATAGAGGGAAAAAATAGTAATAGCGAACCATAAGATTCAGTAGGTTAATATCATTACAAATAAACACTTTAGACAAAAATGAAACCTTTGACTTAAAAGCAAGAAAAACTATTCAATCCGAAGCAAAGACCATCTTCAGCGTCTGTAAAACGTGTGTTATTCTAGTTTCATTATAACTAGAAATACAAATTTTTCAAACTATAGGCATTTTTTTAAAGCAATTGAGGTAAATCAAATAGTTTCATGAGATTTGGGCCTCTGCACAACTGGTATGCATGCAAGCTGGATGTAAAGAAAGACAACCATTTAGTACAGGAATAGAGAACTCCTTTGTTTGTCTCAATGTACTAGTTTAAAGCAAGCAGTGATTGACGTAACAAAAAAAACCCCCAGGTTCTAGAGAAGAGGATGAAATACAGCAAAGATATGCAACCCCCACTTGACACATCAATACAGTACCTGGGCGCTGAATCTGTGAACATCATCAGAGGCACTGACTAGATCAATGGAAGACATGGAGGAAGAGCGACTATAGGGCTACCAGAGACAGACAAAGAAAAAACCAAGTAATCAGAACAAAGGCACAACAGAGCGTTCAGTACCAACTTGCAAGCACAAGATAATGAAGAAAAGGAAAACAAAAGCACCATAAGCAGCAAGCACAGCAGCGAATGCTGGTTTCATGCACCTATTATATATTATGCTCCCAGTGTAGCCCTGACAGGAGCATAGTGTTTCCAGTAATACTAAAAAACAAGTCAACCGATTTGGATGCAACCAACTGGATTTTTGTTGTTGGTTTTTTTGTTTGTTTGTTTTGTCTTTTTTTAAATAAAATCAATTCAATGAATTTGGGTGAAGGTATCTTGAAAACACTGGGGTTAGCCAGTCGGGATTTTTCCTTTATTTTCTGCCTGACAAGCCTGATACAAGTAAAGAGTATTCTGAACAGGTTCTCAGATCAGTATTTTTGAGCCAAGACAAAAAGCAGTCCTTCTTCAGTTCTGGCTACTTTATTCGAAGGTGACTAGGCCACTGGAAGTTACTGGAAACACCTAAAAATCTCACCTGCCCATACAAAATATAACACAGAAACAGCACAGACCAGCCCATTATTCTGAGAAGATCAGGATAAATATCCTACCGTTTGCACAAATCGATGAGTCCCCACAGCAGAATATGCATCTCCAGAAGGTAAGGATGTTGGCCAGTGTAATCTAACCTTTTCGCTTTGGGACTGCAACAACATAGGTTTAATTATTATTAGTCAGCTGCTGCTGGGTGGACTGTGAAACAAAGTGAGTCATGCTCAATCTACATAGTGACTACAACAACTAATGCTGTCCATGACAGGCATGAAGCTGTCATCCCACTGGAATTTGCAGTGAGTGGGTCTGAAGACTTCAAGGTGTATTTCTAAGTCAAAGAAAACACACTGGCAGCACTAAAGATTCATGTAGTACTATCACAGTCACTCAAAACCTTTACTCTTTGCTAAGAGATCCCAACATAGGATAAACTCTGTTGGGTACTACAGGTCCACTAGAGAGTCTTTTAATTCTCAAGTCATTGTTATTCACTATATTACTAAGTGTAAACCCTTTTAATACAAAGGATGCACCACTTTGTTATTCCCTCTCATTTTATATGCTGCTAGACTTTCTCATACTCTATAGATTTTGTAGAATGCATCTTATCCCTTTTTGATCCTTGTCACTGAAGTGTATTGAAGAAACGAGTTAGTGAAGTAGCCAGAGACTACAGAATTTTAAAATAAAAACAAACACCAACAGAACTACATCTTTCCTACTCCAAATACCACTAAAGTAAAAAGAAACTTCAGACCAATAATTGGATTTTGAGAGACAGCTGTAGTGTTTGATATTTTTATTTTAACACAGCATCAGTCACACATAAAGATAATTTTCATACAGGACACTCATTTAGGAATTAGAAACTAGAGACATTCAATAAACTTAGCACTTATAGTATTCTTTTCTAGACAAGCTGTGATGTTGCTTTCTCGAAATTAGCATTAAGCAACAACATTTTATTGTAAAAATATTAAGGGAAATTCCCTGATCAGTGTCCGAATAAAATAACTAGAGCTTCAGGCATTACACCTCAGGACAGAGTGTAAGTCACAGAAGTCTCTCAGGAAGTGCTCATCATTAAGACATTTTTCAAGTATCAGTACCTGTTCTTCCATTTTATCCTGTCTATCGAGAGCAGCTTCAACAGCATCAAAGAATTCTTCTTCATTAATCAGACTATTAGGACCCTCCTAGAGCATAAGAAACAAAACTAGTTAAAAATTCTGCAGACATAAAAGTTCCACTTAAATTTAACATTAGAAATACATATTTATATTGTATATGTAACTGACGGAAGCAAATTTCTTCTGTAGACCTCAAATATTTTCACCAATATTCTTGGATTACAAGTTCTCTGAAAACCTTTACTTGTTAAAGGAAGCATCTCCCTCTAACAACAATTTAATGATAGTTGCGGCAAGAAGAAAAAAACCAAGGAAACTGAGTAATAGTGTCAGTATGCTTTGACACCAAATTTAGGATTTAATTAATAAATATCATCTCTTGAAAATGTTTACAGTGTCAGTAAAGTACATCTATTAACATAACTGTGTTGTGAGACTCCTTTCAAGTATTTCAGTGCCGTAAGGCACTGATATTCAGGTATGTGCCCAAAAATATAACAAGAGAAGACAAAATTTGGGGGATCTCTATTGAAAATTCTTGGAAATAACGGTTTAACACTAAAGAGCAGGTAGAGTTAAGTCAAGGATTAGTCCAGTCTACTAATTAAAATGGTAATTTCATAAAATTAGGTTTACTGCTTTTACTGTATTGTAAAACAACCTAGTCCTCCAAATTAAAAAAAATCCCCAACCTGTGTATCAGCAGTGACACCTTGAAGAAGCAGCTGGGTTCATAACCAAGTAGACAAAGTCCAACTTTCTATTTATTTTATTATTTTACAGTGCATGTCTCAGTGACAACAGTTAATCTAAGATGAAGTATCTTACATATCTGTAAAGTACTATTTCTCAGGCTATGACTTGTAAGTAGAAATGTGTTTAATAAATGTACGTGAAAGGGTCAAGCTCTTAAAAGTTATGCACACTGTATTACAGGTGCATTAGCTTACATTAGTGTGGATGCCTCACTGTGGAAGTGTTCAAGGCCAGGCTGGATGCGGTGTTGAGCAACCTGGTCTAGTGGGAGGA
Source organism: Ifrita kowaldi (assembly GCA_013398055.1). Lineage (NCBI taxonomy): Eukaryota > Metazoa > Chordata > Aves > Passeriformes > Cinclosomatidae > Ifrita > Ifrita kowaldi. Next base: position 232,838 of record VZRS01003922.1, on the reverse strand, counting down.
GTCCCTGCCCATGACAGGGAGATTGGAACTAGATGATGTTTAATGTCCGTTCCAACCTAAACCATTCTATGATTACTCTTCAAAAGGCGGTTTACGCATCTTAGGATAGAACTAAATACCCCACTGAGGGGAATGCTCATGAAATGCAATTTAACAGAAGAAAGGAACGTAAAATCTGAATTTGACAACATGGTATTTTAAGTGGCAGTGACAAATTAAAAATTAATTCAAGTTAAACTTCATATTCTAGGACTGCCTCTGCTGTCAGTTTTCATATCTTTGCTTTACTTATCTCTACAGCTGAACCAATAAAAAGGGAAAGTACAATACAATTACATGTAAGTGGTATCAAATCTATGACAAAATAACAAAATATCAACAGAAATATCTGTAAGAAACATACTTCAGACAAAAGCAAAACATCAAACATAAAGATATACTTCCACTCTCAAGAAATTAAGGACTGAGATTCTTCATACAGTTCCAGTTTCCAAGGTGAAAAAATAAGTGTGGCATGAACACACTTGCAAATCATGCTTGCACTGGCTTGTGAAACTTCACTTTCCCCCGTTGAGAAACAACCCAATCTCAAAAATATATTGGGTTGGTGTAAGTTTCTGTAGCTGGAGTGGTTACAGAGGATGGCTTCTGTGAAAAGCTGATAAAAGCTTCTCCCATGTCCAACTGGGCCTGTGCCAGCTGGCTCTAGGATGGACCTGCTGTTGCCACTGCCCAAGGCCATGCCCATCAGCAACTATGGCAGCACCTCTGGGATAACGTATTTAACAAGGGGGGAAAAAAAAACCCCCATGCAACTGCAGCTGCAGAAGAGCGGAGTGAGAGTATGTGAGAGAAACAGCTCAGTAGGTCCCATGTCAGTGAAGAAGGAGGAGCAGGAGGTGCTCCATATGCTGGAGCTGAGATTTCCCTGCAGCCCCTGGTGCAGGCCATGGTGAAGCAGCTGTGCCCCTGCAGCCCACGGAGGGTCCATGGAGGAGCAGAGATCCACCTGCAACCCACTGAGGAGCCCACACTGGAACAAGTGGATGCCCAAAGAATGATGTGATCCTGTGGGAAGCCCACACTGGAGCAGGCTTCTGGCAGGACCTGTGGCCCCATGGAGAGAAGCTCATGCTGGAGCAGGTTTACCGGCAGGACTGTGATCCCATGCTGGAACAGCCTGTTCCTGAAGGACTGCATCCCGTGGGAAGGATTCAGGNATTAACATAACTGTGTTGTGAGACTCCTTTCAAGTATTTCAGTGCCGTAAGGCACTGATATTCAGGTATGTGCCCAAAAATATAACAAGAGAAGACAAAATTTGGGGGATCTCTATTGAAAATTCTTGGAAATAACGGTTTAACACTAAAGAGCAGGTAGAGTTAAGTCAAGGATTAGTCCAGTCTACTAATTAAAATGGTAATTTCATAAAATTAGGTTTACTGCTTTTACTGTATTGTAAAACAACCTAGTCCTCCAAATTAAAAAAAATCCCCAACCTGTGTATCAGCAGTGACACCTTGAAGAAGCAGCTGGGTTCATAACCAAGTAGACAAAGTCCAACTTTCTATTTATTTTATTATTTTACAGTGCATGTCTCAGTGACAACAGTTAATCTAAGATGAAGTATCTTACATATCTGTAAAGTACTATTTCTCAGGCTATGACTTGTAAGTAGAAATGTGTTTAATAAATGTACGTGAAAGGGTCAAGCTCTTAAAAGTTATGCACACTGTATTACAGGTGCATTAGCTTACATTAGTGTGGATGCCTCACTGTGGAAGTGTTCAAGGCCAGGCTGGATGCGGTGTTGAGCAACCTGGTCTAGTGGGAAGAGTCCCTGCCCATGACAGGGAGATTGGAACTAGATGATGTTTAATGTCCGTTCCAACCTAAACCATTCTATGATTACTCTTCAAAAGGCGGTTTACGCATCTTAGGATAGAACTAAATACCCCACTGAGGGGAATGCTCATGAAATGCAATTTAACAGAAGAAAGGAACGTAAAATCTGAATTTGACAACATGGTATTTTAAGTGGCAGTGACAAATTAAAAATTAATTCAAGTTAAACTTCATATTCTAGGACTGCCTCTGCTGTCAGTTTTCATATCTTTGCTTTACTTATCTCTACAGCTGAACCAATAAAAAGGGAAAGTACAATACAATTACATGTAAGTGGTATCAAATCTATGACAAAATAACAAAATATCAACAGAAATATCTGTAAGAAACATACTTCAGACAAAAGCAAAACATCAAACATAAAGATATACTTCCACTCTCAAGAAATTAAGGACTGAGATTCTTCATACAGTTCCAGTTTCCAAGGTGAAAAAATAAGTGTGGCATGAACACACTTGCAAATCATGCTTGCACTGGCTTGTGAAACTTCACTTTCCCCCGTTGAGAAACAACCCAATCTCAAAAATATATTGGGTTGGTGTAAGTTTCTGTAGCTGGAGTGGTTACAGAGGATGGCTTCTGTGAAAAGCTGATAAAAGCTTCTCCCATGTCCAACTGGGCCTGTGCCAGCTGGCTCTAGGATGGACCTGCTGTTGCCACTGCCCAAGGCCATGCCCATCAGCAACTATGGCAGCACCTCTGGGATAACGTATTTAACAAGGGGGGAAAAAAAAACCCCCATGCAACTGCAGCTGCAGAAGAGCGGAGTGAGAGTATGTGAGAGAAACAGCTCAGTAGGTCCCATGTCAGTGAAGAAGGAGGAGCAGGAGGTGCTCCATATGCTGGAGCTGAGATTTCCCTGCAGCCCCTGGTGCAGGCCATGGTGAAGCAGCTGTGCCCCTGCAGCCCACGGAGGGTCCATGGAGGAGCAGAGATCCACCTGCAACCCACTGAGGAGCCCACACTGGAACAAGTGGATGCCCAAAGAATGATGTGATCCTGTGGGAAGCCCACACTGGAGCAGGCTTCTGGCAGGACCTGTGGCCCCATGGAGAGAAGCTCATGCTGGAGCAGGTTTACCGGCAGGACTGTGATCCCATGCTGGAACAGCCTGTTCCTGAAGGACTGCATCCCGTGGGAAGGATTCAGGCAGAGCAGTTCATGAAGAACTGCAGCCCATGGGAAGGACTCATGTTGGAGGAGTTCACAGAGAACTATCTCCCGTGGGAGGAATCCTACACTGGAAAAGGGTAAGAGTGTAAGGAGTGTTCCTTTTGAGGAGGAAAGAATGGCAGAAACAATCCGAGATGAATTGACCACAACCCCCATTCCTTTTCTCTCTGCACAGCTGAGGAGTAGAAGGCAGAAAATTTGGAAGCAAAGTTAAACCCAGGAAGAAGAGAGGGGTAGGGGAAGGGCATTTTTGAGATTTGGTTAGTAATTCAGCCATATTTCCCCAAGCTGAGTCTGTTTTGCCTGTGTCAGTAATTCTTGAGTGACCTATCCCTGTCCTTACCTCAACCCAGAAGATTTTTATAATATTCTCTCTCCCCTGTCCACCTGAGGTGAGTAGTAGAGTGGCTTAATGGGCACCTGGTACCCAGCCAGGGTCCCACCGGAAAAAGTCAGTGTTTCAAAAAATTTCAAAAGCAGAATTCGTACCTCATAGTCTGGCCCTCCAAAGTGGGACTTTTTCTTCAGTTCTGTCACAGCATTTTTGTATGCTTCTTCAATTCTTCTCCTTTTCTCTGTCTCCTGTAAAATTACATGACCATTTGATGCAGTGAGAATGAATTGTCAACATGCCACTAAATGGAATGACCAGGGTAGTTTTTTTTTCCAAGCAGCAACTGCAAAGCTGAGTAGTTTCTGAATTTATTTGCATATATGTGCCAATATACATGCAAATACAACAGAAAGCTTGGGGAACTAAGCTACTTTGAGGATACCTTCTAAGTCATGTGGAAGAAACCAGAGCAGCAAGCAAAAACTGATTCCTAGTTTAAGCATAGCTGTTCATGGTTCATTAGGGGTCATACTTTGTATCTGACGCTTTATATAAATCTCCTTGACTCAGATGCTTGGGCAGGGACAGCAAAAGGTAAAAAGTAAAACTGCTAAAAAGGTAACTTGCTGAATATAGTGATACACTAATAAGTCATACCCTGTAAGTCTGCATCTATAATTAGGGCAGTGTGAGTAATTTTGTGGACTCCACGCAGAGAGTGCAACTTGACATCCTTCTCCCATAATAGGTTGTGACTGTGCTAGGAGCCAGGCTATGTAGACACCCGATGGTGACTATAATATTGTATATTTTCAATAAAATAGTAGTAATGCCAAAATCAGATTAAGTCTAATATTTCCTCTACAAATTCTGCATACTGCCAGATAGTTTCTATGAAAAAGCTACAAACAATTCTGAAATCCTTGCAAAATTCAGCTTTTTTTGCAAGATGTTTCTCTGTCCCCTTTCAAAATCACTTCAGGTGAAAGCAAGTGAAGCCTTGCAGGTGGACACCACACACTACTTCTTGCACATATGGGTATAATTATTCAGCAACACAAATTGAAATTCAAAGATTCAGTGGAAAACCCTGAAACAATACTCAAAGGCTGAGTTTACCAACTGGGAATTTGGTGGTAACATTCACTTGATCACATTTTCCGGTTTACAGTCAGGCAATAGTTTTGATGCAGAACAAGGCAGTATAGTTTTCCACAGGAAAAAAGAAAAAAACCCACTTTGATGGAGACAATATTGTCTTTAACTGTGACTGTAGGCTTTTCCCTTCTGAAACTATCAAAGAGGCAGTACCTGCTAACAGATTACACAAAATTTTTGCATGTTTATCTTTTTTGAAAGGAACTGGAGAGTTCTGAAGATGCACAAAACATTACTTGAGTGTAGGTCACTGAGAAAAATATAGAAATTTTACCAGACTTGGAATGAAAAACAAAACAAACCTCACCCAAAACACAATTCCTCCTCCCACTCACACCAAATCCCCACACTTTCTGTACTTCTGCAAATTAGTTACAATTCACATGTGTCAAAATACAGCTCTCCAAATTTGCCAGCTTCTCTTGGCAATACTATTAAAGAAGGCAGAAACAAGAACAGAAAAATGCTGCAGCAGTAAAGACAACATAAAAAGCATTATCACAAAGACTTTGCTGCTAGTAAAACAGTGGATCAAATACTACTGATAAAATCCTTTCCTTGTGTACCCATTTTAAAAAAAGTCTATTTTAAAATACATTCAATGTATTATATACTGCACTGGAAACAAAAAGTCAAGCTCAAGATCTTAACAGCTAAGTGTAAAAGGTGGAAAGAAAAGCTGTAACTACAATTACTTTAGATAATATTACATGCTTCATATTAATTTCATTCTGGACATTTGACTATTTTGGTAATAAAAGAAAACTAACCATAGAATCTATACTTACATCATCTCACAATATTTATTTCCTTTTCACAGGAGTTTACACACATATCCAAGAAAACCAAAAGTACAAAGATCTACACCATTCTCATCCCACATCTATCTATCAGAAAGCAATGTCCTTTGATCAGGCCCATAGTTATAAAAACTACTCTTAAGAAGTGATGTTTAAGCACTAAAACAAAAAGATAAAATTAAACTAAAAGCAGCTCTACCACTGTGGAATAGTGGTAGCAGTGGTCTGAACACAATCAGCTGCTGTCTTTAGGGGTGTAGGCATCAAGGTGCTGCTCACACGGGTAGCATTTGTGGGAGGAGAGTGGGGTTGCCTTGTGGCAGACACAGGTGGGTCTTGCCAGCTCCAAAACAGACTCACTGCAACACACAGCTGAGCCCATCCACCATGTACGTGACACTTCTCTGAGGGGGAAAAAAAAAAAGGCGTAAAAAACACTCGGTGGAGAGAAGAATTGGAAGAAAAAGTGAGAAACCACAGAGGAGATGCCAAGACAAAGAAGATGAGGAGATGCAGCTCCAGGGCAGAGAACAGATATATCCACACTGCAGGCATATTTCCTGAAGGAACCCCATCCCATGAAGGATCCACACTGCAAGAGATTTTTCCCAGAGGGCTGTCACTGATGGAGGCTACCTGCACTGGAGCTGGGAAAAAGTACGAGGAGGAAGAAATGGCAAAGATGAAGTATTTTGGTCTAACTGCAACCCCTCCATTCCTCATCCTGCACTGCCTGCTGCTAGCAGGCAGTAAGGTTATGGAACATACTACCTCAAGTGAGAACACACCACATGTACTGACAATCAAGGCATCTGGCCCAGACAGCAGGGATTTGTGAAAGGCAGGTCCTGCCTGACCAACCTGAAATTCTATGATAGGGTCACCTGCTTAGTGCATGAGGAAAACGCTATGGACGTCATCTGTCTAGACTTCGCTAGAGCCTTTGACGCCATTTCTCATAGCATTATCCTGGAGAAACTGGCAGCCCATGGCTTGGATGAGTATACTCTTCGCTGGTTAAGAAACATCTGTCTGGACAGCTGGGCCCAGACAAGTGGTGGTGAATGGAGTTACATCCAGCTGGTGGCCGGTCACCAGTGGTGTTGGCAGGGCTCAGCACTGGGGCCAGTCCTTGTCCGTATCTTTATGGATCATCTGGTCAATGGGATCAAGTGCACCCTCACGCAGTTTGCAGGTGGCACCAAGCAGGGTTGGAATGCTGATCTGCTGGAGGGCAGGAAGGCTCTGCAGAGGGATCTGGACAGGCTGGATCATGGGCTGAGGCCGATGGTGTGAGGTTCAACAAGGCCCAGAGCTGGCTCCTGCCCTTGGGTCACAACAACCCCAGGCAGTGCCACAGGCTGGGGCAGAGTGGCTGCAAAGCTGCCCACAGGAAAAGGACCTGGGGGTGCTGGTGACAGCAGCTGAACATGAGCCAGCAGTGCCCAGGTGGCCAAGAAGGCCAATGGCATCCTGGCCTGTACCAGCAACAGTGTGGCCAGCAGGACCAGGGATTGTCCTCCTGTACTCAGAACGAGTGAGGCCATACTTCAAATCCTGTGTTCAGTTCTGGGTCCCTCAGTTCCAGAAGGATATTGAGATGATGTTCTGAAAAGAGCAATGGAGCTGATGAAAGGTCTAGAGCCCAAGTCCTGTGAGGAGCAGCTGAGGGAGCTGGGGGTGTCCAGTCTGGAGTAAAGGACGCTCAGGGGGGACCTTCTCACTCTCTACAACTGCCTGAAAGGAGGCTGTAGCCAGGTGGGGTTGCTCTTTTCTCCCAGGTAACAAGCACAAGGAGAAGAGGAAACGGTCTCTACTTGCAGCAGGCAAGGGCTAGACTGGACATTAGGAAAAAGTTCTTCACTGAAAGGGCAGACAAGCATTGAAACAGACTGCCCTGGCAAGTGGTGCTGTCACTGACCCTGGAAATGTTACAAAAAGTGTGGATGTGGCACTCAGGGACATGGTTCAGTGGTGGACCTGGAAGTGTTAGGTTAATCATTGGACTTGAGGAGGTTTGAGGTCTTTTCCAACCTTAATGATTTTATGATTCTAGGTAGAAGAGCCTACAGGGAAGGAATGAAGCTGAGCTCAGAAAAAGGGGCAAGAAAGCTGTGCTAGTGTTTGTCCTTCTGTTTCCTACTAACTTCCCATTATTTTAAACCAGCAACAAATTGATTTTCCACATGGCAAGAATGTTCTGCCATGACAAACACCAGGGAACGATCTTCCTGTCTTTCTTTTGACCCATGAGCTTTCTCATTCTACTTTTCTCTCTAAGCTGAATAGGTGGTGAGCATGTCACTCTTTGCCAAGGCTATCCCACCATAATTCCAGTTATTTCATTCAATAAAAATTCTCCTCTTCCAAAAGGCTAGCAAAGGGTGGAATACAAAGTAATGACTTCACATACTAATTAAGGTACTTAACCATGCCTGCCCTCTAAACCCCAGAAAATGTCATTGAGAAATGGGGCTTTTGGAAAATTGCAAGTCTGCTAAAGCAGAGCAAGTAGAAAACTCTGAGGTTTCAGGAGCTTTTGTCCTTTTAATTCCCAGGAAAAGAAGTTGAAAGAAGTTTGTGAGCCCCTTTAAAATGTACTTACTCATGCTGTGTGAGCTATTAGTCCCATGAGACCCCAAGTGAAACTTAGGTTAGAATTTTTTAACCACTTGCACCTTGAATAAGAGCTTTAAAGTTAGTCCACAAGAGAACAAAAAAAGTGACAAAAAGCAAATCTAAATAAATTCGAATTATATTTTAACATATATTCTTCATTAAAATATATTGAACTACAGGCAAGGAAAACATCACTTCATCCATGCTCTAAGGAAAGTCTCATCAACACAAATGAAGTGTATTTGTCCAGCACAGGGAAGGCTTTTGCTAGGGGACCTAACAGTAGCCTTCCAGTATGTTCAAGGGAGCCATAGAGAAACCGAGCCAGACTCTTCACAGTTTATAGAAGGCTGAAAAGTAAGCATCAGATACTGGAATAAAAGTTACTCCAACAGGATATAAGGCAAAACTTTTTCACTCTAACAACAGGTGAGCAGCAGACCTGCTCTGAAGAGCTGTGCAGTCTACAGCTTTGATAAAGCCTTGAGCAACCTGGTCTGACTCAAACTGTCCTTACTTTAAGAAGAAGATTAGAGCAAGAGAGACCTCTTCAGGTCTTTATCCAACTTGAACTCCCCTATGATCCTACAAACAGGCTTCAAGTCATGGACCTACTGTAATTCCTCCAACCGCTCAGCTGAACCAGTAACAAATGGTTGACAGAAGACACAATGCAGTGAGACAGGGCCAGGCCTTTGACATATGCACAAACAACATAGAAGACAGGGTCAAGGATTCAAACATGGATGTATTTTGTCTGAAAATGTTCGTTGTTAACTAGTGTACCACTAAAGAGAGTAAGATTTGATACATGATTTATATCACATGGAAACACATGAAAAGAGAACAGAACAACAGCTGCACTGCACACCAGCCAGCAACAGCAAAATTCTAGGAATTAAAGCCTGAATTACAACCTGCCATACCTTCAACAACAGATCTCAGGCAAGAAGACATTGCTCATTTAGAGCTGTTACAGTGGTTGAGTAGGTTCAGCATGAACTATCACTGCCATTAGAATAACACATTCTAACACCAGACACAGAAGATTTAACCAATTAGTATAAAGCATAACTTAATCCCACCAATCTCCTAAAGGAGATAACTGTATCTTGAGAAGACATTTAAAGTTAAAACTGGTTGTTCTCCCCAGTATTGTCTCCACCTCTTATCATAGTAAAACATTTCAGAGACTTGCACATCATTTTGCATGCATGGATAATTAGGTCTGTGTTAGAAGGCTGCAAGCAATACACTTATTACTATGAAATAATTCCAGGTTCTTTATAGATATAAAGAATATAGGACTACCATCTGCGTAAGCGCTATGAAAAATAAACTACGATGAAAAGACCTACTGTATCACCAGTCAGAATGAGGCTCCTTAACATTTTATAGAGTTAATAATGAAAGCACCTGAAATTAATAAATGTTATACATAAAAATAAAAGCAGTCGTTAGTAACAGTTAGTAACAGCTTACTTAAAATTTCAATTTCAAGCTAAAGAAACTTCTTTTTCAACAAAAGTAAAAGGAAAATGATCTTACCTTATCTAGCCTTTTTTGCCAGCTTTCTTCACGTTTTACCATGAGTTCAATACAATGAGAGAGTGTAGCAAGGATTCCAGCAGTAGTTGCCTTGAAAGTTATAGCTTCTCCTTTAAAGTCTATGCCATTAATTCCCTTGGGTGTCACATGTGGAAACACTAAAAACACATGAATGAGATCGCTGATAGCTGTCTTTAAATCAAACAAGCGCTTCACATGTATGTGTTATACTTGAAGACAACATACTAGCTAGAAAGTTAATTTAAAAATAAAAATTGAAAGTGGTAATAATGTCCACAGCTATCCAGAGGATAAGGAAAGAGGTTCAAAAGGAGAAACAGATCCTTGCAGCCTCATCTTGCTATACTGTATTTCAAGCCTGCTTGTAATGCTGTATTACTCTGCACTCTGCAAATCATGTGGGTGGAGGGAGTGGTAATAGTTTGTAACAATAGCAGTTTGACAGCTTGAAATGGGCCTAATTAACACAGAGCAACCTTAAAACATATCAGACTCAGCATTAAAAAAGGAACAATTTCAAAATATCATCAAATGCAAAATGTAAAATTCAAGGTTGTTTTAAGCACGTAATTACAGATTTTAAAACCTCAAAGTAAAAAGGTATAAGATAAAAGCATCAAATGTGCTGAATTTTCCAAGTACTGTGAGTTTTACAGTTCCAAGAACTACTTCATGCTGTCAACCAGGCCATCTGTTGCTAAGGCTATTTAAACAAGTAGTTTAAAATGTGTGACAAAAAAAAGTACCTATTATATGTCAAACTGGTACGTAGGTTGACATAATAACATATCAAGCACTGCACATGAATGTCAGAAAATATTACAAAGCAGAAGTAAAACTCAAGTTGAAGCTGATTGAACCCAGCAAGTTAAAGTAACTCCTGCTATGCCAAAGGGCAAGCTCATGACTTATCACATAGCTTGATGTAATTTTTTCTCCAGTCTGTCAGTTTGTCATCGTACCACTGTTATAATTTAAAAATTACAAATTAATATTTGAGTAAGTTTATCTGTCTGCAAGAGCAAAGCAGAGCTTTCAAGCAGTTCCATTCTGTAATGACAGAGCACAGTGTCTGCACTTTGGGAACAGAAAGCAATTGTCACACGGTCTTCAGCACCGGTTTTATATGCCTCCCTTTCAGACGGAATCAAACTCTTTTTCAAACAAGTGATTACAGACTACACACTACTCCAAATACCTCAAGATGCACACATACTATGGTAGAATACAACTCCTTTTCTTTTTTCATGTTAATCAAGAACATTCCCGAAAAGGTAAAGGTGATGGGGACTGGAGGGGGAAAAAAAAGGAAAACAAGAGAAAGAAAAAACTGTTTCAAAAATGATAATGAGCAGAGCAGCTCTCCCACCGCAACAGCTGCAAATGGAACACAGAGGGGACTGAGACTGAAAGTGGCACAAGCTGGCAAGGAGGTGATGCAGTGACTCCACTGAAAATAATTAGAATTATACAAGAACCTTGCCCATAATACTTCACAACTGAAAAGACAGTTTTACACTAATAATTCCTCCTGTTGGTGTAGGCTATGTTCACATGCAGGCTTAACAGCACAGCTATAATGCTTACAGATGTGATTTTTCTCTCTCAATTAGGAAATATGTAGATGTGCTGAAGAAACTGCCACCAGCTGCAACACTGTATAAATAATTCCAGAAATCTCTATGGTAGAATTTAAGGGAAATACAACAATACAGCTTCATTTCCTGCAAAAGGGAGAGCTTTTGTCCCTTTTTAGGTCTCAGCCACATCTCACTAACAATTCCATACAGTTTCAGTCATCACATATTCTAAGCCATTCTTTAATGACTAGCCTTAGAGTAGTCGTGATAGATGCAGAGCTGCAGACTTAAAGTCAGTGCCCAAAGTTCCTTTCAGTCATTACAATTATGGGCAAAAATAAACATGTTGCAGAAGGATGTAAAACCTATTTCTTTGAAGAGATGGTCACTCAGTAGGTTCCTTATGATGGATACAAGTATTTCGATTCATTCCTAATCACAGGAAATACCTGTCTTTCTGAAACGTGTTCGGAGATGACCTCAACCCTCACCTCAGGAACAACTGAGGTTCAGCACTTCAGAAGAACTTGTGAGGAGATTTTCTGTTTGGAGAGACCAAGTATCTTTCTGATTCCTTTTTTACACTTTTTTCATGTCAGCTACAGATTGATTACTTCAAAATTAAATCAGACATCTGGAGATCTATATTGAAAGGTAAAAACTAATAGGAAAGTGTTCTTACTGTTGCAGCTTCTCTTTGGTTATCAAGCTCCATGCCATCAACTGAAAAAAGCAGGATAATTTGTCCCCAGCTCAACTTCAATTTCAACACCTTCCAAGCAGTTCCTTTTTCATTATCCCATCTATCCTCTATTTCTGATTTGTCTTCTCTTGTGTTTCATACAAGGAAGTCTTCATACCATGCCTTAACCTTCAATAGTTCTTTAGCTTTTCCCTCCTAGACCTCTGTGTCTGTTAGGATAGGTGTTTTCCCTTCTTGTTCCTGAGATTATGCTTGTTATACTTCCCCACTCTTTCATCAAATCAGTTTTCCAGTGAGACAGGAAAGTATTCTAAAGATAATAAGAAGATGTTCTTTCATCTTTTCCATTTTACGCCCCCTTAACGTATTATGTCACTAAACTAATTTTAAGTGAAAAACAAACATTTGTGTCCATGACCCATTTATTGATACCTACTGTTGTTATCGTCTGTGGATAGCGATAGGATCAATATGATTCCTCTAAGAATAACTCCAATTTACATCAAATTTCTCTCCTTCAGCTTTTGTACCATTTCCATCTTTATAGTTCCAGTATAAAAGACACCTTCCGTATTCAAGGAGCTTCCTTAAGTAGGTTACACCTGCCCTTCCTATTCTTAGAAAATTTAAATCCAAATATGTTCTCTTTCCAGAGGGGGTGAATGGGAACATTTTGAGATGAAGAGTCTACATTACTGAATATAAGATCCCAATGGGTAAATATGCATCAGCCAGACACCATACCTAGGTGTTCTATATAAATGACCACTGTTCCAGTTACCAGATCTTTTAATTGGAAAGTGACCAATATATTTAAACAACTTCATAGTACTCTACCTAGCTCTTCACTTACAGATCCTAGAGAACACAGGAAAGAAAAAGCTTCTCTATCCATATCACTTTCAGAGCAGTACACAAATGTCCATACTCCCATTAACTTTCTCGTCCCACCCAGAGAACAAATTGCAAAAGACAATGTGAATATGGTCCCTTAGGTCAGTCTTAAATCTAATGATTTGAGCTTTAGATTGGTGCACTAGTAGTTTGAACAGCAGGCTTAAACACTCCTCCATATCATAGTAAGCTAAATTAAAAGGTTGAACCTATGCCTCATTTCCTGAAGCACCGAGTGGAAAACAGTCTCAGAATAAACAGGCAATCACTTGTCAGCTACAGTTAAGAAGATTTTTACAGTCCTTCCAGGACTGAATAGAAATTTCACAAACAGAACCAACCTGAAATTTGAGAAACCAAATTTTAACAGCTGCTCTGAGGCTAAGCTTTAAAAAAGGGTGAAGTTGAAGATAAATCTTTCATTGCCAGTTAGTCTGAATTACTTTTCTGCCCAATACGTGACAATGGCTGTCCCAACCTGAGACATCTACTTCCCGTACTGTATTGCTTATGATTCCACTCAATTTTTCATTTCTAATCAAGCTTTGCAGCACTAAGCTACTAAATACTTAATGAATTTAGCCGTTAGAAATCAAACCGATGCACAGAAAAACTGAAATGGGGATAAATATTTTCATAGAAATAATTGATGGAAAGTAAATTTAATGGAATATAGGAGTCATAACAACCGGAATTAGAAGTTCTGCAGAAGGCAACTATTTCCTGCAGTGACCTATAGTGAGTGAGTTTATAGACAGGTATCCATGATACCAAGTATGAATTTCTTAGCATGTAAGTTCCCAAAGGCTTGATGACCAACTGCATTAAAAATACAGACCTTCCTAATGACATTCCCCATAGTGTATTGCATATATATTGCAGATGCACCAGAACAACGTGGATATGAAAAAAATTTCTATGGGTAAATGAAGCTGAAACTCCTACATAACTGTACAAAAATTAAGTTTGACAAAGACATCTCTTCCAAAATGAATCATGCAGTAAAATTAAACTCTCACTTAACATTTGTTAAAAAAGGCTTTTCCAGTTTTCTGAATTCTAATTTAACAGTTCTCAAAAAAAAAAAAAAGTAGAGTCTCATATAGACAGTAGGGTTAGTGGAACCATACACTTGCTTCAAAACTCCAGTTATATGCTACTTAGTCTCTGAAATCAGCATTACAATAAATCCTCAGTAGAATAATCTACTTATGTGATGAATTCTGGAAGTATCCTGAAAAGTTCCTTCCACTTCTTCCCCTTTCCTCTTCCATCACAACAGTTTTGGCTATGGTCTAGAAAAAGCACTTAAATACAACAAGGAAATACGTAATACACGGGAACAACGGCCAATTAAAAAGAAAACAGAAGACACAGAAAATGCTTATTTTGCCCTGTATTTTCCAGGTTCTCGATGAAAGCATTTACATTTTTAAAAACATTTCTGGTGAATACTTTGGAAGATTCCTCACACTTGAAACTGGAAGTGCAACTTCCAAATTTCGTCAATCAAGTCTAAGAAATACCTTAGGACTAGTGAATTGTCAACAAGTAGAAAGTGTAAACACTAAAGTATTTCAGTCAGAAAACACGTAAAGGTCTAAGAAGAATGCAAATACACTTTAAATGCATACACAAATTCCTCCAGGCCAGAACTATCAGATTTCTCAAACAGCAAGACTTGCATAAGTTCTTCACATTTGCTGCATGGATACAGCAAGTTCAGTAACTAGTTCATTTATGATAAGAACAAAAATCCAAATTCTGCTCATTATAACAGTGAAAAGGACAGCAAAAAAAGCACTAAAATTATGGTAAGTGAGAATCAGTAACAATATTGTCTTAACCATTCCACAGCCACAGTACTTGGGAAAACCATAGGGGGACATCCCTAAGTGGAAAAGCACTGAACTCCACCAAACTCCTAAAGCAGATAACACTTGTAATAACCTGTTAAAAAAATCTCAGTTCCCAATATTTGAATAATGCAGCTGTTCCAACAGAATTTTGTAGCAACATTGACTTTAGACACAGAATAGGAAATTTCAGCTTGACACGTTTGCATTAGTATTTGTGTGAATTAAGAGTAACTCAGAGAATCACAAAAAGCTGCTAAAGAATTATAACATGACTAAGAACTTCCATTCACATACACTTAAATAACTACTCTTGTCATTTTATGCTTCGAAAAGAGCATAAAATACCTGTCTTGTATCAGACTTATCATGATACCATTAATTTTAATTTTCATCAGTGAAAAAATTGAAACACTTACATTTTTCCTTACTGCTGTTACTGTTGTGTACAAAATCTCCATCAGGACGTACTGTAGGGAAATCATCTTCATCATCTTCTACCACTAGATTTGAGAGAGAGTGTATTATGGGAGTGAGAAAGCTTTTCTAGCTCTTTGGTGTGCAAGAAAGAATCGAGAGCATTTTGCTAGCCAGCACTTTTTCCTATTACAACAGTCATGAACCCTCCTCCCTCTATTTTGGGTTTGTTTTTTTTCTTTTTGACCCAAGATCACTACCAGTGTAAATGTCAGTTAACAGCAGAATCTAACATTGCTCAGCATTGAAGTTTAGCACTCAATTCTCTGGTAAGAGCAACACACTTTGGTGTTACAAGTGGATAAGTAGGAGCCATGATTCAGTAGCTATCTAATCTTCCACAGTGGAAAGTTAAAAAAAAAGTGAAATTGCACTCCTCTGGTGTTTTATTACTACCAAAAGTTTCACACTGCCAGAACAAACACTGGGATGAATAGAAATGCCTCAGCAGAGTGCACAGATATGGTGACAAGCTGTATTCTGATGTAAGCAATTCAGAGATATGCAGACATCCACATCGTAGTCTAGTATGGTTTGAAGTGTGCATTCAGTGCTCTATTTCCAGCCAATGCGTTTCAGAAGCATTACTTAAGGCAGCACTTTTGACTTTTTTTAAACAGTGTATTGTTTCTACCAAAACTAATATCCCATTTGGTTTTCAAAATAACAGGTAAGAGACAGCAATAAATTGAAATCATGAGGGTTTGCAATTAGTATTCTATAAAAAAGCACTTTGAAAAACCATTGCTTTTGTACAGTTGACAGCTACAGGCTAACATCAAGGAGATTTTTAAGCAAATCTGAATTCTAAAGTAAAAATACTTAACATGTTTATGCATTTATGCAAATGACTGATGCTTTATTAAAGTAAATTTAAGATACGTATTTTATTTATATGACATTAAATTATACTCTAACTGTATCAAGCGGTTTCCTAGCTAAAAAGCTACATTCTGTGGAGGGAAGAGTTTTCAGTTACAGTGTTACCTTTATCCCTCTGGAGTTCATCTTTGGAAACCGCATCTGCACAAGCATCGAAGTATTTCTGTAAAGTATCAACTTGTCTACATAAGATGTCTCTAAAGGTTTCCATTTCTGCAAGCTTCTCACGTAAGCTATGGCCTTTCTGAAAACACAAAAGAAAAAAGCCTGGAATGTTTCTACATACTCAACAATAGCTTGATGCATTAAAATTAAAATTTAATTTAAAAATATATTTCTGCAGCTATGAAGAGAAATTGAAGTACATTAAGGGCATTTTAGGTATCAGCAATTATGAAATACTGTTAATGTCAGAGGAAACCATATCTGAGTATTTCTTACTCCTTTTGTCACTGGTCTCAAAGTTTTCTCTTGACTGTATCTGCTACTTCAGAGCTCTCCACAAAAGCTTATTAAAAATGGGATCTTGCATGCTACCAGCTTTATACGTATTTGCCTGAAAGCAGTCAGCTCTAGTTTAAGATCTTTGTTCCGAACCTTATTCCCTTTTCTTGTGTTGTTCCTCTTCTGCTCTCCCAGAAGTACAGCACACCCAGTTCATGCACTAAATATTCATATGCATGACACAAGGAAAGTCATAATTTCTCAACCAGTACTATATCATATTTATTAAGCTACAGAATTAGTGTCTGTTTTCATTTGGAGCCCAGGATATTCTGGTGAGTAAACTAGAAAAAGTTAATGAACGCACTCACAAGTTTCATTTTCTCGCCACAGAAGATGACACCACAGTTTAAAAGAGACGATTGCACAGAGGCACAAGAGAGCTTCCTGTATCATCTGTTCACCATCATATGACAGACCACTGTTATTTAAACGAAATATTTTGTATTTTTTCTATACCTATGTGAATGAGTCTTTGTGCCGGAGCTCGCAGTCTTCTGAGTCTTGGATTATGATTTCTCAGAGCAGAGCTCCAGCAACACACAGCAACCAGGAAGCAACCACCTCCACCTTTGCTCCTTCCAGGGCTAGATTTATAGGGCTTGTGCCTGCCCTGCGGTCACAGCTGTTCATAGGAGGTTATTAAGTACTTTAGGTTGAGGTAGTCCCAATTGGATTCAGGTGTAGAATCCTGGTCTTGAGTGAGAGTTTGGCTAGTGCACACCATCAGGGTTTAAATACATATTACTACAAGTCTTCACATGTTACTTCTTTTCCAGTTCCACATTATTTACACACAAATACTAAGAAAATTTTTTGCACCAACCTTGAATGAAGAGGTGGATGTTGCAGAGTATCCACTTGCTCCAGAGACAAGAGACACCATGGAGCCATGGCGTCGCAAACTTGACTCTGATCCATAGCCAGATTCAGTCTAAAAAGCAAATCACAAAAAAAAAAACTAGAGTGCTGAGGCTTCTGATAAAATAGAAATAATGAAAACATGATTAAAGTAATTTTCTCGGAAACCCACCCATTCATTTTTTGCAGTACAGGTTTAAATAACTCAAACTGTGCCTACATCTAAGATGTTGATGCAGTATCTGTCAAGTTATTATAAACTTAATTTTTATTATCAAATCGATTTGTAAAATAATTTGTTACCTACAATGAATTATGCGTCCCCAAAAGGACAGAGCAATATATATTTGATGGTTCAAAAAAGGGACGGTGTATCATTATTTTGGTTTATGTAACTCCTAAGAGAAGTAACTTTCACACAGCCTATTAAAAAACTTACATTACTCTACAATTAATTGGGGGATTAACATGGTTCAGCCTCAAGACAATCAGCTTCAGTCAATCCTTCCAAACATACAAATAGTACCACTTTCTTTTTAAAAGCAACAAAATAGATATCAAAGAAAATCAGACAAATACTTCTATCAAGTTTTTTCCTGTTTCAGGCTTCTATAGCAAAATTATTTATACTAGACTGAAATTATTTTTTACTGAGAACAAAGGTTTACATAAAACAAGGTAAGGCACTAAAAAGTAAGAGAGAGGATACAATAATAGTAATTAACTAAACAATGAAAAAACCCCATCTCTTGATTAGAATAACATTTAAAAGATCTAAAAATAGAGTTTGACAAAATTCCTCACAAGTGAAACAGAAGCCAGATACTGAGGAACTGGAGGAAAATAAATTTCTCTAAATGTTAATGTAAATGACGTGCATGGCAAAGGAGATGAAAAATCCTGATAGAGAATGTAAGCAGTAAACAGATGGTTTAGAATAATACATGAAATACTGTTAGTAGATGAGTTTGATCAAGTAGACAGAGATAACTGGGAAGAACTTCTGACAGAAATAAATTCCGCAGTAGCACCAAAACTCAAATAGGGTGGGGAGAGGGGAGACAAAACAAATGGTACAGAACAAACAACATGCAACGATAAAATTCCAGTTGTTGTACCTTTTATGAAAAAAATGGAATCTGTATAGGCTTTAGGAAGGCAGGAGAGTGTGGGTAAGTTAAAAAGTAGAGAAAGGTAAGTGTTGAAGTGTTGGTTAAGAATTTGGACAAAGTGGAACAAAGTATGTATGTCTGAGCTACAAGTAAGAGTTTAGACATACAGCTGCTTTGTTTCAAAATCATATCATAAGAATCAATCTGAAAAGAACATTTTACAAGAGTCACCCAACACATTGAAATATTTCTTTTAAAATTTCCTTTAAGCACAAATACAAAAAGACTTCACTGTTTAATCAGTATCTTCAATATTCATTTAAGCATATTCTACAAATCTTAAGATGATCCAATATGCTTTTATTATAGTCAGTTTTACAATGAAGATTCATTTAATTTTCTCTGTAAGCTGTACACACAAGGAAAGATGATGAAATTTCATTTCAATAGGATATGGCTTAAAGAGCAGATCAATTTTAAAATGAAGCCAAAATAGCAATCTAAAATAGCGATCTCATTGAGGTTAGAGTATTTTAACTAAGGATAGCAAGCGTTTTCTGATTTTCTCCAGTAAGTGAGAAAGACACACCTATACAAGACCTTGCTTTAAGCTTAGGAAGTGAAATTTCTGGATTTCTTTATTTGAGATTTAGTTAAAGGCGCACATTAATAGTCCTACTTTAGAACTTCCAAGAATAGATGTAAACTTACAAGTAGAAAATCTGATGCCTTACATTCTACATCTGAACTAAATCCTTTTCTTCCAGTATTACGCATACAGTCAATGCTCAGCTAATTTAGTCCACAAAATAAAAGCTGAAGGAAAAAGAAAAAACCCAACCCTTCTTTCCATATCAATATGTAAGCTTGATTTTTTTTAAGGTACCTTTTCAGCAGCATATTTGTCTGTCATTTATGCTTGTGATCATTAATTCCACTAAACAATTTAGCCACACTACAGAATCATACACATAAAAGCATACACAATTGTATGGATACAGCTATCAGCTTGTGAAGTCTACCAATAAAAAGGTGCAACACAGGTAACTATTTGCTACTGAGAAGCAAATTCAGCAGGCATTAAGATCAGACTGAACAGCACACGACATGAATCGAAAGCATGTGCATTTACAGACCATGTTCACAAAACTGTGTCAGACATTTATGTCTAAATAGCCAAGACGAAAAAAAATAAAATTACATTGAGAACACTTATTTTTCACAAGAACCAGAAAATAAGTACTCATTTCTAACTGATGCACAGACAAGCCATCCTGCTCACAGCAGACACATGCAGGCAGATGAACACAAACAAAGAAAGCATGAATCATGCAAAGCCCCACCATTCTACTACCGCAACATCTAAACGAGAGCAGGTCACTGCCGCATTTATGTCTTGCAAAGCAGATCATCATTAAAGAGTCACTGCAGAAATAATCAATTACATTGAGAAGAGGAATGTAGACACAAGTTTCTTCTGTTTATACAAATTTATTTTCCCAAGATAAAAACTGGAAAAGCAGGTAGAGTTCATATGATAGAAACCAACAGTCTGCTTGAAAACAAAATTACTCGTAGAAGTCAAATCACTTCATACCATCAAGCATTAACACTAAATTGCCATGCTCAGTAAAAAGATGCAGTTCTTTGAAATTCTATGCACACATCACAGCTTCAAAGCTACATTAAAACTGGCATTTGATAGTAATTGCAACACCTTCAGCTTTCTAAGGCAATGCACGAAATCCATTAATCCTGTTGTTACAACAGACAAGAGGAAAGAGCCACATGATCCAAAGCTTCATGTGATCCTTTAACTGGAGCAGATCAGCGTATTGGCAACAAGGCAGTACGTCAGAAAAGCTGCTTTCAATAAAAAAAGCTAAGTATTTGCAGAATCATATTGCAGATCTCTGTTACTGCTCACACTGATCCTCAAGTGGAAAATAATACCCTTGAGCAAAGCACAGACTCACAGCAAAGTTCTCCCACTTAAAAAAATTGAATGAAGCAAATTATCCTCACGTCTTCAAGGAATTCTTTTGATTATGTCTCAATTTAGTGCCTGTGAAGCACTTCAATGTAGGTTTGTCCAAGGCAGACATATTCAGTTAGCATTATAAATTATTTATTATTTTACATAACACAAGCAGCAGGCAGCTCCTCCCTCTAAGGCATACAGCTCACCCTAGAAGGTGAAGAAACAGATATTAGGACACAGCGACCCTAATCTCGTTTTCTACAGTACTTGTGAAAAATCCCACCAAACATCCAAGAGAACAAGCCACAGTATCTTATAAAAAAACCCAGAATATATAAAAAAGTAATAACATGAAAGAGCTGGAAGGTACTATGAAAGGCTTGGTGGAAAATAAGCAGATAAGCTCTGTAAAATGACTATGTTCCAAAGGCAATTTTTAGACTTGCTGCAAGTGCTCCAGCAAGATGGGTTAATTCTAGGATGAGCCAAGGCGGGGCTACCCTAGGAAATGATTGCAGACAGTAAGAACACAACAGACACTACAGGCAGGGCAATACAGGGTGCATTTCTGAGGACTGAAGTGAAAGATATAATTATCGTGTGACTGTAGGTCTGATTTTTCAATTATTCTGAAGCTGCTGACAATGGAAATTTAAGGTTGCAAAACCAAGGTGGTAGTTAGCAGGAAGGCAGAGATAGAAATTCCACAATCCAGGTCAGAGCGGCTGGATGATGATTCCCCCCGCCCACAGCCCTCCCAAGCACAGTGCACATGACTGACTTAAAAGGAAAGAGCTTCTAACATGACCTCTCTTGCAACTGCAAAAATAGGGAAAGACACTGTAGACATAACTTTCCTCCAGCAGCGATACATGTTGCAATTCCACAGTAAATAGCATGCTATGTGTACAGGAGGAAACCCCAGGAATTCCAAGTTGAAAAATAAGTATAAAAATAAAACTCTTCACTGAGCAAAAGTACCAAAACCCAAGCTGATAATAACTGCAACACTTAGTGCACTTAGTAATAAAACTAAAGCAGCTTGTACTCCTGGCTATAAGCAAGACTGGGAGAGGCTACACTCATTCCTCCCATGAATCTAGGCTTTCCGGAGAGGGACAGGTAAGGTCTGTATCGTTATAAAAGAACTAATAAACTCCATCCTATTAGACACCGGCAGAAAAAGCACTCGTGTTTTGGCCTCAGCTCTCAATGCACTGAAGTAAGCTTATTAGTTTTCATGCTTCGAAAGCTAGTGGGAATAGTAACAGATTTTAAAGAATGAATTAATTCCATTACATATTGTTTGATCTTGGTTTAAGGCTAGCCCTTGCGCAACTGTGCCTTTAAAAATAGGAACACTTCTGATCCCAACTGAAAGCACGAGGGCACATCATTCTTTTCAGCAGTTATAAAAAATTGCATAATAGTTGTATTAAATATTATTACATCATCAGGATGTGTAACATTCAAAAGGGAGTGTTGCCAGGGTTAATGCATAAGTGCCAGCTAAGGCAAGAGCCAGGAGGCAGTAGAAAAGCTGCTGCAGGAGTCCGAGAACCGGCTCTCCCATGGCGCATCCACTAGGTGGAGGGAAAGCCCGTGCCTTGCAGGCACTGAGCACGCAGGGATATACCCCAGCCCGGATATATCCCCCCAACAGCGGGACAGAGCAAGGAGGACTAAACCACGTACCGTGTTCACAGTTAACAGGCATTTAGGCAATCTTACTTATCCTTCGAAACAGCAGGGAAGGAGTGACTGCTTCTTACTCCGATTGTTGGTTTAGGTTTATTTTTTAACCTAAGGTAGGTCAACTACTATATTCATATTGCCTCTGTAGAACTAGAAAAACACATCCACCATCTGTATTATGGTGAAGAATCTTGTGCTAAAGACCATAATGGGCTTTTGAAAGAGCATGGTTAAACAGCACTGGGGGGGGGGTTCACCTTTGTGAAAAGGTACTTGTTGCAAGCCTGAGCCTGTTTAGGATATGGACTTAATCAGAATAAGCATTTTCTTAACAAGAAACCCTAGCATTCAAAGTACAAGTGCAGGCAAGGTTCTTACTTGCACTAAAAGAAATGGAGTACAAAAAGCTTTACAGCAACACAGAACATATACATCAACAGATAAATATGCTTAGCTTCTTGTCAATAAGAAGAAAAACTGTGAAAGCAAATGCTCCTGCAAAACCCTTGCAAAACCCTTTGGTCCACAAAGTCCCTCGTTCACCTAGTGCAATTAGCAGGTATTTTGTCACTACTGAACTTGGAAACAGATTGTTTTTTCCCCTCCACTCAATCCTTAAAAATTCATTTAGCTATCAGAATAGAATTATCTACCAAATAGCTGGCATACCCCTGAGTATGAAATATATAGCAAGCTCTGGAGGATAAAAAAAGTTGGAATTGTCAAATTCCATAATCTATTTGACAAAGAATTTAAGGAAAACTATCTTACACCCTAAGGAAATACATGAGAACACATGCTGTTTAAACTGCTATCTCCTAACAGTAATTTGGGAAAAAGAGGGACAAAGAAAGGTTTACTGCTTTGCATCTCACATACCCTATTAAATCTAACACGATTTTCTTCATATTCAAAACCTATTACCTATTCTAATTTCCTTCTTGCTGTACACCTTATCAGCTCTCAACACCTACTTCCCTCAAAAACAACAGAGGCTCACTGCACCTATTACACACTTGAACAAAAAGTTATATGAAATAAGGGACTCCAACACATGCAACCTTTTGTCATGCTCCTGATACAGCTTCAGATTCCTGAAGTTGTCCAGGGTTGAAAATTAATAAAACCAGCCTTCTATTAAGTCAAAACCATGTTTGTTTAAAAACAAAGCCCCGTCTGGTTTAAAAGCTCTTCATGCAACAGCATTCTGCCATCAGTAGAAGCTTTACATGCATTTCTAATCATACATCAATTGGACAACATAAAGATTCCATATGTTAAGCTCAAACTGTCTAGGCAATAATTCTGTCCAAAGGTAATTTTCCTTTTAAACAAAAGATGAACGTATCAGATATAAAGTATCAGAGTTCTGAAGGCATAATTCTCTAAGGACAAACTCAACTGTTCTGCATGACAGGCAGAAAATAATCATAATTATTAAGGTTGGAAAAGACTTCCAAGTTCAGCCTTTGACCTAACACCACCATGCCAACTAGACCACAACACTAAGTGTCACATCCAGACTTTTACTGAATGCCTCCAGGGATGGTGGCTCCATTACTTTCTGGGGCAGCCCATTCCAACACCTGACCACCCTTTCAGTGAAAAAATTCTTCTCAATGTCCAACCTGCAGAGCCTTCCTACCCTCCGGCAGATCAACACTCCCATCCAACTTGTCACCTGCAAACTGAGTGAAGGTGTCCTCGATCCTCTCATCCAGATCATCTGCAAGGATATAACCTGGCCCCAATGCTGAGCCCTGGTTAACAGCACTGGTGACCCACCACCAGCTGGGTGTAACTCCATCCACCACCACTCACTGGTCTCAACCACCCTGACAGTTTTTTACCCAGTGAACAGTGCACCTGTCCAAGCCATGGGCTGCCAGTTTCTCCAGGATAATGCTATGAGAAATGGTGTCAAAGGCTCTAGCGAAGTCTAGATAGACAACATCCACAGCCTTTCCCTCACGCACTAAGCAGGTGACCCTATCATAAAAGGAGATCAGGTCGGTCAGGCAGGACCTGCCTTTCACAAATCCATGCTGGCTGGGCCTGACGCCCTGGCTGTCCTGTGTGTGCCAGCCATCACACTCAAGATACGCTGTTCTGAGATCACCAAGGTCAGGCTGACAGGCCATAGTTCCCCAGATCCTCATTTTGATCCCTCTTGTAGGTGGGACCACATTTGCAAACCTAGGGTAATCTGAGATATCCCTGGTTAACTAGGATTGATGGTAAGTGATGCAGAGTGGCTTGGAAAGCTTTTTCATCATCTCCCTCAGTCCCCTTCGGTGAATCTCATTTGGCCTCATAGACTTGTGAGTGTCTAAGTGACATGGGAGGCCACATCCTCCTGAGCTATGGGAAGTCTATTCTGATCCCCATTCCTGTTTAGCAGCTCGGAGGCTGCTTGTCCTTAAAATATTTGGTCTTTCTGTTAAAGACTGAGGCAAAGAAAGTGTTAAGTACCTCATCCTTTTCTTCATCCTTGGTGACAGTGTTTCCCATCCACATATCCAATAGAGGATGCAAATTTTCCTTGGCCCTCCTTTTGTTGCTAATGTATTTATAAAAACATCTGATCTTATACAGCAGTGGCCAGACTGAGTTCTAGCTAAGCTTTTGCCTTTCTAATTTTTCTCTCTATGTGACTTACCAACATACTTGTACTCTTCCTGAGGTGCCTGCCCCAACTTACATAGGAAGCAACACTTGCAAGATCTTAAGTCAAATGAAGCTTGTGAAGGGTCTGGAGTACAAGTCTGATGAGGAGTGGCTGAGGGAGCTGGGGTAGCTCAGCCTGGGTAAAAGGAGGCTCAGAGGAGACCTTATCACTCTCTATAGCTACCTGAAAGGAAGCTGTAGTGAGATGGGTGTCAGTCTCTTATTCCAATTAGCAAGTGACAGGACAAGCAGAAATGGCCTCAAGTTGCAGCAGGGGAGGTTTAGTTTAGACATTATAAAATTTTTTTCATGGAAAGGGTTGTAAAGCACTGGAACATACTGGTCAGGGAAGTGGTGGAGTCAACATACCTGAAAGTGTTAAAAAAATGCGTGGATATGGCACTTGAGCACATGGTTTAGGGGTGAACATGGTGGTGGTGCTGGGTTGACAATTGAATGTGGAAATATTAAAGGTCTTTTTCAATCTTAGCAATTCTATGAAACACTTGATACACAATGGCTGTAAAGTTACATGAAAACAGTTATTTTACAAAGAACAGGACGGCATGATTCTATAATTCCCATTTTAGTTTATGGGTTAAGAACAAGTCTAACACGACACAAAACAAAATGCTAAAGGGATAAATTATCTGAATACATTCAATGTTTAGACATAAGACCTAGCCCCAGATACAGAAGGGCAAAGATATGCATATAAAGCAGATCCTACACCAAAAAAACTTCATAAACCAACTTAGATTATGCTAAGAGCTTTGTATATTTCGTGTAAAAGACACATTTGGATATCTAAAATGATAAAAACTCAGATAATTTCCAAAACCTTGGTGAATCGTCAATTCAAAACATGAGAGTATGTCCTCCTGTCACAAGGTTTCACAGTCTCTGTGGTCAGGACTGGGAAAATTAAGTTGTCATACGCTCAGATTACTTTCCTGTTAGTACCCGTTCATCTGTTTAACCGGCCCAAATCAGTGTTCTGCGTGACCACTAGAGGGAAATAGCGAAAAGGAAACAGACACGGCTGGAGGTTACTACTGGTCAAAGACCAACAGTAACCCTTACCCTGTTTCTGCTTCAGTCCCTCGGCATAGAAACCTCCTTTTCGTGGTAGACAATTAAAATCAGAGCAGTTTTACCTTTAGCCTTTATAATTACATTTGAGACACACTGCTTAGTGAGGATAAAGTCTTCCACACAGTATGCAAGTAGTAACAACGACATTTAGTGCTGAATGGATGACAGCAAATTAGAAATTGTAACAGAGATTAAAGAAATTATTCTGAAGTTCCATTCTATTCACACTTCTCAGCCAGTTCAAAACAGTGAACCAACTAAGAACACATTCATTTTCAGTTAAGATTGTCCAAAAACATAGTACAACTCAATCTAACAAATGTTCTGGCTCAGATTTTTAAGAACTTCATCTAACAAGAAGTAGTTGGGCTCAATACAATTTAGCTGTAAAAAAAAATCTAATACTTGACACAGAGAAAATTCGGCACACCTATCTCAAGCACCATGTCCAAGTAGAAGACTTTTCTTTACATTCAGCTGTTCTCACATTAGTCGGCAAACACACAGCTCGTCATGAAAAGTAGTTTTACATACCAGCCAGAAGAACAGGCACAGGATTTCTTCATATACAGGTTATACATTAAGTAGGCCCTCACCAAACTGGTTTTCTCTGTATGTATGCACACTTCAGGAAGCATCAGAAGAAACAAACTTTTAGTTAAAGCCTACCAAACCCACTAAAAGTCATGAAGTAATATACAGACATATTTCACCTGAAATAAGTTATTTACTCTATTCATAACACTTAAGATTATACAGGCTTACTTAGGAGTTTGTAAAACTGTTTTACAAAATGCAACTTTCAGAAAACTCATCTTTGAAAATTAAAATATTTACTGATATTACATACAATATTAACAAACACATCAGTAAAGATATTAAACTCATTTGCCAATACAAAAACAACCTCCACACTATCATTGTTCATTGATGCAAAAAGAAACAGACTGCTTTTATTTGCTGAAAGCCAACACCCTCTGTGTAATAGGAAAAACAACTTCAAGTACAGCACAGGTCTCTACAATAAGCTGACCTACCCTGCCCTTGAAGGAAAAATCTGGAAACTGTTTGGAAAACTGCTCACAAAAGGCTGCTTCCAGTACATCAGAAGAAAGTAAATCAAAGGATCTAGGCCCTAAAATGTTCAGGACTTTGAAGATAAATGTTATCATGAGTTTTACACAGAACTGTAATACCGTTGGTCCTTATTAGGTTGTGCACTAAGCTTTGGGACACCATTTGGGTCATACTTTGCTTTCCAGAGGGGTAGAAAGTATGAACAAGATAAAGGGTGCCAGCAAAGCACTGGTACCAACACAAAAACCTCCCTGCAATAATAAGCATTAGCTAGAGAACAGTATAGTAAAACAAGCAGTTTAGTATCTGTTTTAACTCAAGTCTTCTATAGTAACTAAATTATCCTATTTCATGACAGCATGTTTGTTTTGTACAAGCTGTAGAGCCCTTTCTGTAAGAACTTGTGCCTTAATTGCACACTGTACTATGAAAAGCCCAGGCAACTGCAGAAACACATTCAGTACGTATGTCATCAATTATTTTGTAGACTCATATTTTCTAAATATTGCTGAACTCCAATCCCATTGTTGGTTTTCTCACAGCAGTGTACCCCTGAATAATTCATCGTGAGAAAGCTACACGTGTGTTAAGAGCTGACAAACTGAAACACTAATGTTATTGCCTGCAGACATAACAGTGTGCACATGGGGGTGTGACGTAAGACTTCAGGAGAATGGCCATATTCTTGCTGTTAACTGCTTTGAACTGCAACACACTAAAAGCTGCCTTCACCCCATTGTGAAATGAGGGGAAGGAAACTCTCAGCTGACGGTAGGTAAGGTGTTGTTTCCTGACCATTCTGCATGGCAGTGACAAAATGTGTATTCTGTCAGCAGATCTTCATAATCTGACAGATCTGCTTATAGTCTGGTTCAGACATTGAAAAAGCAGCAGTCATAAAAATGGCAAAAGTGAAGCTATTGTATCTACATCCAAATGCACCCCAGACTCAAATCTGCCTCACAGTTCAGAACAGCAAAGAAAAATGGCAGATTTGCTGTGTAACACAAGGGTTCTTAGATCAAGACAGTATAAATCAACAAGGAGGGCAGAGAACCTTTCCAGTCAAGTGTAACACATGTTTTTACTCCTAAATGCAGCCTCAGATCCACACATTTCTTCCCATATGACCAAGTTCAAACCCATAAAGGAGCATGTTTTTTACTCCAGGTTCTGTCTACTCAGGTGGATACTACAAGAGAGACTACGTATGACTAGCACTGTCAGCTGAACACTCTCCAGCTGTTGAAGATGTGTCTAGCCAGCATGACGGCCTCTTTTCAAGAAATAAAATACAAACAAGTCCAGTAACTCTCTGAAGGTCAATTAGATATAATTGCACAAAACTTAAGTCCTATGTAAGGTTTGATTAGATTATGGGAGCTATAGTCTAAGTAGCTGTTATCTGTGCACTTTCTTGGTGCTTTGCAAAATTGGCAGGTTTACCTAACATATTTCCTCAAACCCACTGAACACATGAATTATATATTTTCTGTTTAACCTTGCTTAGTATATTTGGGGACAGGTAGAAATAGGAAAGGAAATAACTACATGCTGCACTTTTTGAACTGCACAAGAATAAAGCAAAACTTGAAGGAGACAGAATTTAACCAGACCTTTTATTTACATCTGAAAGTCTGAGAAACAGCAAATTGAGGCCAAAAAACTTCATCTTGTTAAAAAAGAACTGTTTCAGGACAGAGGAATTCTTTTGCTGGGAAGCAGAAAATATTATAAGCAAGGAAGAGTTAACTGCTATATAAGAAATGTGGTTTACCACACAATCAGAACGACTAGGATGCAAGACCTCTAGTACCACCTCCTGCTCAGAACAAGTCCATTTACATACTCAGGACTACACCCCACAAGGATGCATTCTTCAGAGAATTATAACATCTATTTTCAAAGCCAAAGCAATTGTTACGAAACATAACTAGAACACACAGGCAAAGAAAGACTGGGTTGGTCAAAGTGAAACAATCTGCTTTGTTTGTAATTAATCAAGTGTGTTGGGCTGGAATGGACAAAGCTTTAGTCCAGCTTTAAACAGTACTAACTGTAACTACTTATTAATAAAGCTGCAATTTAACAGCTGCTGTTCGAACATGAGCCCAAGAATGGCAAAAGGGTGCCAACACAGACAAAGAACTATTGTTTTCTGTCCTGAAAGGGAAGTTTCAACAATTTGGAAGTGACAACATTTAGGTTTGCTGCAGCAAACACGCTTGTGTAGTCAACTGAAATTGCTGATTCACTGGCATTCCCCTAAAGTCTTGTTTCAGGAAATACAGTTTTCAGCAATAAGTGCACTTAGCAAATTTAGCAACATCAAATGACATGCACTATCATATGTATTAGAGTTCCTGCTGATACCAGTGCTAAAATAATGGAATGTACAAGACATATCCAAGCTTAGTTTTCCTCACTGAAATTTAATTCATATTTAATTCAATTGTAAAGAAAGAACCCTCTGTTACTGACAGTAAAGGAATAATAACTTGAATAATCCATTTAATCTTTCCCTGAAAGTACAGCTTCTTACAACATTGACAAGTTTCAGTACCAGCATTATGCTGTACATCAGGGCAAATAATTCGTATCAGCTGAGCAGCCTCAAGTGTATTTGTTTGCTTAAACAAGCAATTTTACAGTAATACACAAATCCTCACAAATTATTCCAGATTACCAAGAGGGTAGAAAGACGGACATATTTCTCTATTTGACCCTCCATTCCCCCAGTTTTCTGATGCCTATGTTCATATCAAGCAATACGGGATATTTAAACACTAGCAGTTAAATATTAAATCCCTTCTTCCTCACCTACTATTTAAAATACGTATGCTCAAGAGCAGGACTTTTGTTTCCTCTGCAGTCAGTCTGTACATAGATGACATTACAGTAACAGCAAATGCATATTTTCATGGTTGATCTGTTTTCAGAGAAAAAAAAAGATCTTTTTGCTGACCTACAGTGAAAATTATATTGGAATAACTACCTTAAGAGGTTCTGATAAATGGCAAGGACATGAGATTAAAAGAGCAGATGCCCCAAGCCATGCTGTGTTTTTAAAAGAATTCCGCCAGCTCTTTAGAGTCACATTAGCTTCTGAAGTTACTCTCTTTTTCAGGAGTTTCACTGGATGGAGGTGCTGTGCGTGCCTCTCAAAAGAGCCAAAAGGCTTCCTCCGTTCAATGTTACTATGTCTCATTGGTACTTGTGCACTCCACCCATGCGGCTCAGCACTCCTCCCTACAGCAAGAGGATTAACTATGATCTGTTAATATCACCTCACTGAGTTTCACTGTAATGAAAGCTCACTGAAGAAAAGCCACCTCCTAAAAAGTTCCTTTAGAAAGCAAAAAAGACTGCCTTTGGTAGATTGAGGCATACAGAGTATCCAAGATTTTTCTATGAAGCTGTTAATGCACAGTACTTTTTGAGGTGATGAGTAAGAACTCTGAGTAAGCATCACAAAGTATCTGGCAAGTGCCAACTTTTAACTACTTACCACTTTTACACTGCAGCTCTCTACTTCCTGTTCTTAATACCAAGAGTTTACCCTAATCTGAAGGGGCATTTATCACCGAAGTCAAGCATGACACAGGTCTCTCTCAATGAACAATACTGTTTCCAGGAAGACCTTGTGAAAGCATGCTACCATTCTGCCATGGAGAACTCAAGACTCCTAAATGACTAATGACTCCATGTCATTATGCCGGCGACAAACCTTGACATTCCCCTTACTTCCATTAAATGAAAGTATACACTATCAAAATGATTTACCACAGTTTTTACGAAGTGAATTACTAACACCTTTGGCTTTAGTACTGGAATCCCACTTGTTTATAGCAATAAGACTGGCTATTTACTGCACAGCCAGCTGCAAGTTGACTCTTCTAGTCACCTCAAGACTGAGCACTAGTCTTGAGACCAAGTTTACTGTAGCCATGTAAAACACCCTTCGCTAAATAGCACTGCAAAAATGTTGACTGACATACACTTAACAGCTTAGTGGAGCTGTAGTGTCAAATGTCTTTCACATTATTTGACACCGAGTTTGCAATTTTGCAAGTGTTTTCCTTCACACAGTATTGCACCCAAAAGGCAACGCTCCACTAATCCGCAATTTGAACTGTAACTTTCAGGCATCCATTAGCTATTTCAGAACACCCTGGTTCACCAGCCTGGCTAGGCAGTGATCAAAAATTTACTTTAACCTTTCTGTGCATTTGAATCTAGATTAGCATATTTAGCTAATTTAAGGGAAAGATAGGAGCAAGCCATCTCAACTAAGTTCACTACCTTTTGGGGGCAGGGGCTTGAGAGGAGAGTTCAAGACCTCTACTAAGGCTATGAAGACTACCTGTTAATGCTCTGACTAGATACGAGACAACAGTTTTTAATTAGGAACATACAGGTAATCACAGCTTTCATGGATACAAAGATTTAAAATTATCGTAAGTGCATATACATGTACAGCTTCAGCTTCAGATAAGCAGCTCCCAATAACAAGCAAGCTCAGCTATGAACTGAGATAGGTTACATCATTTAGCAGTTTCTTCATGTAGACAGTGCCCATACTTTACAAAGTACTAGAAGAAGCACAATCACTTAAGAAACTGAACGAAACCCACACAGCACAATAATTTTTACCCAGAACATCTGAGCTGGAACGACTGAAGTTGACAGAAGAGCAGTATAAACTTAACACTTACGTACACAGGAGAAAAATGGAGTTCAAAGCTTACTTGGTTATAGGAAGTATTGTACTGTACACATACAGGACAGGTAATGATCTGCAGATAGTTCTAGAGACGAATCAGATTTAGTGGTTCTCAAGCTGAATAAGTTAAAAAATGCATGGTGTTGTAGAGTGGTAGCATACAAGACCCACAAATAATCCTACATTCTGTACAACACATACAGGATCCTAATGGGAATGCTGAGTTCTGTTTTGGTGCTATACTTCACAGAAAGATGCGGACTGAGTTTGGAACAGAGACATACGAGGTATCAGAAAGCTGTGAAACACATCCATGTGAACAACAACTGAGGGATGAGGAATTGTTCTAACAGCAAAAGACAAGAAATTTTAAGTGTTTCAAAAATGAACAGAATAATCTCTCCAGATTTACTGTAAGACTACTTAATAAAGGAGAACTCATATTTTATGAGGATGGCAAGAAATTCCTTTGACAGCAGAAACAGGCTAAAATGATTCCATAAGCCCTTACCGTTACAACACTTCCCAATCTAACTTACAGTGAAACATAGCACCTAATAAAGATGACTTTAGCTCATATTAGGGGAAGAATTGCAATGAACTTTATGACTCTTCCTTCAGGAGGGTACTTCAGTTTATTTCTTTGCTGATATGTATACCACTCAGATGTCCCTGAAGAGCAAAAAGAAAAAGACGGTATTCACAACTGAAGGATGAATGAATTTGAAAAGCTAGACAGGATGCCCAGACTTGAGACAGCTGCATCCTTCTCCTATGTATTTCCCACTCTACCTAAGGTTCTGGCGAAAATCCAATATAAATAAGCTTATTACTGCCAAGTTCAGAAGACTATGCTTGAACATATTTTGTTATTTAGTTATCAAGGAGCAGTTTTGCAAACACTTCAAATTCAGCTTTGGTGGGAGATGTCAAATGTGAATACACAAGAACTTAAGTTACATATTTAACATCAACATACAACAGTGACAGAACAGTGACAAAAACACATCTAAGTTCCTGCATAAGCTTGAGCAACAGTTCACTGCTTTTTAATTTCAAACTAGTACAGGGTGTTTTCGCAGCACCTTTAAGCGTGTGTCTCTGCCACTCATCAGCGACTTGCCTAAACACTTCAGTCTTTTAAACAGGTAAAGAGGCTTCTAAAATAGCTTTTAACAGTTTAATATAGATATCTGAATGCTGTCCTCCAGCCTCCTCTCAGGCAAGTTGCACTACTGCTGCAAGCCAGAGCCTCCCAACGCCACAGCGAGAGTGGGTGACTAGCTTCTGGAGCAAAATGCATTAACACAGAAACAGTAAGAGTGTATGCTACACAATCCATGTCAGCATCAAACAGAAACATTTAAGACTTCATTGTGTGCTGCAGAGCATTAGACAAAAGAACAAGGAAATCCAAATCAGGCTAATAGGAAACAATAGCTGACATCAAGATTACTTAAGAAACTTGTTCCAACACTTAGGACATGGATATCAACACAGGCAAAAGGAGGCCTCATCATCACACTCCTATAATCCTCATTATGAACTCGATAAATAAAATCAGAGTTGAACAATATATATCTACTCCCATATATACCATGCTTTCCTTAATCTGCACTGTTGCTTCCACTTACGTCAGTGTTTTTTGTGAATGGGTACAGGGGGAATCATGGCCAGAGGAACTAGTATTAGTAAGAAACACCAAAAAATTAAAATACTAGGGAGCCACATTCTCTTTCATTTTCAGACCTCAGCAACAACTGCTGAGGAAGCAAATACTTTAAAAATCACACATTACTGAAACAACTGAACGCCAGAAGAGGAAGAAGATGGGGATATGGCAACAGACTGTTCCTATTGCTCCCTCCTATATGATGTATCTGAAGTTACATTGCTGGAAAGTTTTTATTTTAAAATAATTAACAGGACTGTATGTATAATTAACAGTCACTCATCAACATTAGAATATTTACCATTGTTAGAAATTGACAGTGACTAGTTGTCAATAATTTAGTAAGCTGATTAAAAAAAACGGATTTATAAAGGTCGTACCATAAAAAGAGGCTTCTGAAGACTATTTGCAGCATTTCATTATGCACTTAAATACAGTCTACACAAACATTCAAACTACTTGTTTCAGCAATTCCACAAAGGTTTGCCAGAAAATAGGAACACTAAATTTAATGTACAAAACTATTTGCTGATGGCAGAAATTTATGCTTCTCATTTAATATCTGTTTTAAAAGCTTGTTACATTAGGATGCTAACTCAAAATGTTTCTGTATCATTCCTCTGCCTATACCTTTCTATTCATTCTAAATTATCTTACTAATACTAATTTCAGTCCAGATCAGCTTTGGAGTGATTTATTTGCATGTCTTTACTGCTATTATCAGTATATTAAATCAATTCGAGGGCAAGATTAGAGAGGTGTAAAAAAGGAGGAAACTACCCTGCCTTCACAGCCTTCAATGTTACAGCTCTCCTTAAAATTGCTGAAAGCCTGTGGACTAGTTAAACACTACCCTTCTGTACTCTCCCCTTCCTGTTGATAACCTGAGCTCATTATTTCACAAATTGAAACTCTGATATTGGTTTCTGATTAATGGGTCAAATTTTTTTGCTCTGGCACCCACTGCTAGTACAACATCACTTCGAGAAAGTTACCTCTATTTGCATTTTTCAATGTTTTTTAGAACAGCTAAATAAAAATAATCTCATAGATCAATATTTACATACAGTATCCAAACAAAAGCTTGACTTTTAGTTAATGTGAAATTTCTTAAGGCATTTATAGGTTGAAGGAACAGATGCACTTGGGTCTCAGTCTGAAGGTGACACAATCCAATTACAAAATAAAAACTGGGAACTGAGAAACTCTGGGTGCTTATAATCAAGTTTGAAGTGAAATTTAAGGCTTCCTCTGAGTTTAATAAAAGTTACCCATGCAGAAGCTCTTACACTCAAGTTCGTAAGAGAAATAACACAAAGATAGAAAGCAATTTTAATTTATAAATACTTCAATATTTTACCTGAAGTCCTTCCCCCTGTTTATCCAGAACCTGACTTGTACTACCAACAGATTTAAGCAATCTGACATTAACCGAACCTTTCAGGACAGGAACAACTACAGCAGTTAGAGAGTGGGTCGATTAGCTCTGGGTAGGGTACTCTACGGGTTACTTTGTTATTAAGATGCTTCTCAAGTGCACAACATTGTGGTGCTCTGGTTTTAGCCACTGGGAGTTCTGCTTTTGAATGGTTTTGCAGTCCTGTTAGACTAGCAAAAGCCCACCTCTACCCCTTGTCCTCTCCACCTGCCTGCCTTTTCTGCTCCAACATCACAATTACTGTTATCAGCAATATTTTTCAGTGTGTAACGGCACATTCAGTAATTCTTTCAGAACAGTACACTGACAAGGAAAAACAAAACATGCAGATGACCGTAACAGTGAAACTAATGACTCTTATAGATAAGGTAACTGCTAGCTTTTTTTAGGTTACTTGGGAAAAAAGAACTCCATTTTATGTAGTGAATTTCCTGACAATTTTAGGCTGCTGATGCTTTTAGTTTTGAAGTTTCTCACAACAATATCCTGAAGCGCCCTTACTGAATGCAACCAAAATTATGCTGCTAAAATTTTGCTCTACAGTTTTCTAAATTAACTTATGAACTAGGATCAACAGTGAGAAAATAACCACCTCACAACTAAATATCTCAATTCTAGCTTACTTATGTGAAAACGTATCAGTGTTTTAATAAATGAAATGAATCAAACATTTTGCTTTAATAAATTAAATGAATCAAGTTAATAATTACTTGACTTTTTCTTAAATGTGAATTTAACACTGCAAAATCCAGTGTTTTGGGTTTTTTCCACCATTTCAACTAGATCTGCACTTAAACAATGCAAAAAATGGTATCCAAAACATTTTACTTGGTTTGACAACTGGTATTTTGAGAAACAAGTTGTAGTATACAAAGAATTGCAAAAAATTAGAATTACTTAAAAGCTAAACTATCTTTGACCCCAAGGTTGCCATGTGTCCTCCCCCCATACGGCGAAAAACAAAAAGCTAAAAAGGGACATACAAGTTTTACTCTTCCTGATGTTTTGTACACCCCTATTCTAACTAGCTAACGCCTCCCACAGTGTCTAATCAAGAGTAAAAACAATAAAGCAGTAGTCACTCCTTCAAGGAAAATTTTTACTGAGGGAGACAGGCCACCTTCATTTAAGGAGGACAGGTCCCTTCATCCCAGAAAAGGGACATATGTCAATCAGGTTTGGAAAATAGCCACCTGATGCCTTCCACAGTCAAACTTTGAGATTCATGCCTCCTGCTCTCAATATAAACACCTTGTACATCATCACTTCAAAATGAAAAAGAAAACCTACCTAGTCCCTACATGCCAACTGGTTGGATATCTAGGTACCTCTCCGAAAAATTACCTTTTCCCGTTTGAAACAGCAAAATCAGACATTGTAAGAAGTTCAGCAAGACTTAAAACAGTATTTCAGTTTTACAAATGAAAGATTTTGCAAATACAAGACCAAA
This sequence comes from Ifrita kowaldi, assembly GCA_013398055.1. Taxonomy (NCBI): domain Eukaryota; kingdom Metazoa; phylum Chordata; class Aves; order Passeriformes; family Cinclosomatidae; genus Ifrita; species Ifrita kowaldi. The sequence continues at coordinate 196,613 of VZRS01003922.1, read as the reverse complement.
AAAACTATACATCTAATTTGCTGAGGAGCCATGAAGTCAATAATGAAGACATGAAGAGTCTGTGTGCAAAAAATAAAAACTATGATGGAACAAAATGGGACAAACCTAAACTGATGTAGTTTCTCATGAAGTATTCATTTCTAAATAAATTCTCATCAAGTTCTCAGCTCAGGTAGTAGATTAACATTACAAGAAATCATTATATGGATTTCAGGAGTTCATTTGCTCAAAGTAAGTTTACTTACACAGATGTTTCTCACAACAAACAACAATCCACTCCCCTCATTTCCTCACAGCACTGAACTAACAACATTTAGGCCAGTTTATCTAATATTAGGTTAGAAATTCCAAACTACATTTTGAAACCATGGGAGAGACTTGGAGGAGGCAGTCTTTCAAATTATTATTAAGAAAGTAACTTTCGAAATACATCAGCACCCTGGTGCTCAAGTACCATCAATGTTTAGACAGCAGAGAAACACCTGATCCGTACATTTAATGAAACACTTAAGTAGAGGAACAGACTCCTGGTTACACATGAACTATTTCCTCGTTTGCCTCACTGATGGCTTTACAGTAGTTTTAGATGTATCCTTCCTCCAGTTCAGGGCCGTGAATAAACATTTTAGCGCTATACTCGAAACACTTAACGTGGTAAAGATTCAGGACCTCAATACAAGAAAAGAAAAATAAAATTATAAACCCCTCTGCAAATTCTAATGGTTTTTATGTTTGAACATTAGCTGTTTTACATTTCTCAGTCATCAGCTACTTACTGGTTCTGCTAAGTTTTCTTCTAACATGAAGTTTTCAATGTCTGCTTATACTCATAATTAATATAAAATTAATTTTAAATCAGTGTTCCCTCTGTTTGGAGCACAATGAAACACATTCAAAGTTTCAGTCTATTTTTTTTACTCTGAAGATCAACAACCTTGTGACATGCTACTTTAAATCTCACAAACACACTTTTGTTAGCAAATAGCTTAAGCGGCCTACCAGAACTACCTACCCACTCAGTAAGCAACAAAGAACTTCAAAAACAAACAAAAAAAGTACTTTATGTAGCAGTAAACTAATGTTAATAAAAATAACTGTTTGGTACAGGAAATAATTTCCTCTCTTGATTTTATTCAAATTATTATGTGTCATTTAAAGAACCTGGTTCTCAAACAAAACCCATTTTCACTCGGAAGGAATAGCTTTTTAAGGAACTTTTTCTTGAGGTTTGGTAACCAGACCAGAAAGTTCCTTCAGAAAATGTCAGAGTAAGCAGACACAATTCTGAACTTTTCAGTGCAATGAGATATTTTGCCCATCTTCTCCCACTCTCAATCAAGTTTTTGGATGTAAAACTTGCATGAGTCAAAATAAATTAAAGGATGGATGAAGAGTTACTTAAAACTAAGGCTCACTTAAGTGTTGTCCATACAAATTTGAACGAAAAATGGAATTAACTTCCAGATTCCATGAAAAAGTTTTTCTTCAGATCCTATCAAAGCTGTATTGGAAAAATGTACTGTTTCTTAAATATTTCCCATACAAACTTGTATCAAAATTACAGTACCCCCTCAATAAAAGTACAGAAACAAGACATTTGGAGACATATTCTTCAAGAACCACTAATAATAACCAGAGTGAAGACTGGATTTGGACACTTCTGTGTTGTGTTTAATTCTACCTAACACCTATTTATGTAAATACAGCACTTTTCCAAGGTTTCTGGTGGTAAGATTACTGTATATTTTTCTAAGATCAGTTAGAAGGAACAGATGCACCTCTACACCTACAACATTTACCACACAAAACTCCTACTGTATTATGAAGGCAATGGAATATTGCACTGGAAAGAAGATGCCAGTAACGCTGATATTTCATTATATACTTTCAACTTGAGTCTAAGCTATTATTACAAGACTGCAGTAACTTCTGCTGTTTTCCTTGCTTTGTCTTGATCATGATATTAATGATATTTAGTTGCATAATACAAAAAGGATGCTTTTAAATAATGTATTGCTTGAACATATTAAATGTTTTGATGGTTTATTTAGAAGTGATGTGCCAATATATTTTCTACTCCATTTAAGAATGAAAACAACTGCTATTTGCCTTAAATACTGCAAGAACTAGAGAGTAAAAAGGAGTAGGAAAGAAACTGAAAAATGTCAAATAGCCATGAAACTGCAAACTACACATACTGAAAAAGCCGTAAGATTCAGAACAGCCAAGCCCAGTGTTATTATGTTAGGATAGCAAGATGCAAACTGAACTGTTTCTTGCCAGTTCAGCATATATAGAAGGACTTATTACTACTTCCTACTTCTAGACATACTTTTCTTTTGTTTTTACAACATTCCAGAACATCCTCAGTCTTTAAAAAATAAGCTGAAAATAACTTTATTAAAATAATGAAAAATGCTCTCATTATCCCTATCCCTACAATAATTCTAAATACGGGGAAAGAAATGGGCAGTGGAAATAACCAACCCTTCATTCTACTCCTTTAAGCACAAAGGCAGAGATCTAGTACAATGTATTTATTTAAATAACTACCAAATTCTTGCAAAGCATGGAAGTTTAAACTGCCCAAACTTAAATCAATGCCAAAATATTATTTTTTTGAAGTGGAAAAACTATATAACTAGCCAGGCATCTTTACAAAAGGAGGTCACTTTTGGAATGCTAGAATTTGTACTGCTCAATACTCATTCATGATCTGAAAAGGAGGTTGAATAAGACAACTTAAGCTTACCAGTAATACCAGACCGACAAAGCAAAATAAACAGATACCTCATCATAAGGGCTGAGCACTAATGGAGGTAAAAAAATCAGTGTTGAAAAACACAAGATTTTTTTTTAAATAGTTCAGAGAAACAATTCCAAATTAACACTTAAAATGGCAAACTCTAAACTACTACCATTCAACAATCACGTATTATGAGTTGGTGATTCCATAAAGTTGCAGCTCAGAATTCAGCAACAGTTAAGGTGAGCCTTACAAAAGGGAATAGAAAAATAGCATGAAAAAGGTTTGAGGTTGTGGTGAGCAGAGTTTAAGACAGGATCTGTGTTTTTTCATCCCTCATTCCTACAGGGTAGCATGCAATGACACAGACTGCATTTCTGCTTATCCAGCTTCAGGTTAAGTTCTGCGTTTCCCCAGCTAAATGATTCAGGAAACCTAGTCTGAATTTTAGCCTAGGGCTACCAAGTTCCATGACTAAACTAAACCATACCTGAAGACCCTCAAGCCTATAAACCAGTTTTTGAAATGCCAGTTCTATGGATATGCAATCCAGTAGCTTGCTCAGTGTATCCTCATGAGAAATGTCTCTCAGGTATTGCACTAGTAATAAATCGCAGTGCTGTCTCAAGAACACTCCACCGTTAACTTCGTGTTTTTTCATTAGACTACAGGAAAGAATCCTGACTTTGCAACTTGATTTCTTATGTTCTCATGTTACCTCTGTATCAAAATGAAGGCAAAATGCCAAGATATAAAGGGAGGATGCATAGTCCAATTGAGATGATATTTTTTCAGAGAACCATTATCAAAAGGCAGCACTTTAAATTTAAGAACAGGTACTGCTTACTGCAAGGAATGGCCAATAGGAGGTGAAATGTCTTAATTACACACAGTACCTATACAGACAACACTTGAAGCAGCTCAAGGTAAAAATTCATACCTACTTGGATATCTATTATACTTTGTATTCCTGTAATACCTCTGTAACCCAGATTGAGAGGCTGCATTGTGCTAGGTACTGTAGTTTAATGCTACACCTTGGGACAGTGCTTATCTTGTACCTGAAAACATAATGGATGCTTTGTGTACTTTCTACCTGACCTGGAGGGCTTGAAGGTCAGGTACTTTGAAAATGAAATTAACTGAGTTCATTGGAAGATATAAGGAACAGATCAAGAGCTCAACTAAAATGCTGATGAAGAGTAGTGCCTTAAAAGACAAAGAGACAAAAGCCAGTAATCAGATACAGTAAAAGCAGTCAAATGATGAAACAGAGGAGCCTAAAACCAGAATGATAACCTAGAGAATTGACTGTAAGACTAACAAGTTAACATCTAGGATAGATAAGAAGCAATTCAATAATCAGTGAGAGGATGGACAAAACCATGAAAACATCACCCAAACATAATGAAAGCTTTTCTTGTTTCAAGCTAGAGAGCTCAAGAAAGGCTCACAGTTGTTAGCTTCCAGTAAAGTCTTATCTATGAAGAACAAGTAAGTCAATTCCTTTGAAACATATTCAACACACAGCTTCAATCTTGAACTTTCACCTGTCATAAATACCGTGAGTACTTTCATGACTGTACAGGGAAGCTTAAACTCTCTGCAAGCACTATGCTTGATCTAATGAGGGAATGAGAAAGGAAATTAGAAAACAGAAAATTACATACCTTGTGTTGCTCTATTGCATCTACCCACTGTTGTCTGTGGTCTGGGTCCTGAGCCCGGAGGTACCAAACGCTATCATTCACGCTGATATCAAATCTGCATTCATCAAAGTCATGGGGCTGTGACAGAAGAGAGTGTAAGAGTAGCTAAAATTAGTGACTAGATCAATGTTACCTCACATTATTTTGACACTCAAACACTGATTAGAAAAATCTGGTCTATATTGTCTCAAATTCACCCTATATTCTACATTCTGTGTTGGGTAGCTGTCTTAAATAATAAACATATACTCTCACAATGAAAGATGCTGGTCTTCTGAAATAGAATAGCCTGTGTAATACATTCTTATTAAATAAAATTTTCATAAATAAATTCCACACACAAGTAAGTTCCATGTTTTCAAATACTTTGAAATAAATCCTTCAGCAAAATATCTACTGCACTGGAAAATATGCCTATATATACATTTTAATTTCAAAACAGGACAAGAACTCCATAACATTACCATTACCAGTATTAATTTTAGATGAAATAAATACATCATAGCAAAAAATACCAGGATAGAAACATGAAAGCAGAGCATATATAAATGACAAGCCAAAGCAGGAACTTAAGGAAGCTGTGACATGCTCTGCCTCAACTATTTTCACCATGAATATTTCACAGATAATTGGAAGCCACATGTAATCCTTTCACACATCTCCACTCAACTGCATCCAACTTTCAGTTCACATGCCTTAAATACTAATAAGCTTTTACTAATGTAACAATGAAACTGTTAAGGAAAGTACAGGGAAAACAATGATCTAATCGGCCCTGTACACTGACACTGTCAGTTCAAAGTTACTCCTTAGTAAACATCCAACTGAACCCAATATTCCCCACATCCTTCATCTTCGAAAGCCATTCTTAAAGACACATAATATAGGTGTAGCTGAATACCTTCTCGAATTTGAATACAAAGAAAAAATATACATGAAAATAATTGCAGGAGGTTAACAGGCCCCAGGATAAAGGCTAGTGACACAGTCTGAAGGACCACAAATATTGATACTAGACACCAAAGACAAGTCTATGCATGTTAGGAATATCCTCTACAACACACGGACCACCCTACCAATACATTCATCTTGCAGACTAAAACACTGTGAATCACTCATGAAACACTCCACAAAAGAAAACCTAGAAGTAAGTCTCATTTGTTGTCATGCACACCGTTCCAGTGTTAGTGGGATTTTTTTTCAAAGAATTGGGAAACCAGAAGCTACTTACACATTAAAAAAAACCAAAACAAACCAAACTTCCTCTTTTTCTGTTTTTAATATACTGAGGAAGAAGAAAAGTACAACAGAATTCAAATAAACAAATAAAAAAAATGAGCCAGAGTTTAACAAAAGTGCATTAAAAAATCAAAGTGTAAGCTTAAAGCTTCGTGTATTTGGTCAAGCATCTGAATGTTCAACTTAAAAGAAATTTAAACTTCCCATAGGAAAAACCTCCAGCAACTAAAAGAATTGACAATCGAGTCAAACAACTGTAGCTACTAATTACCTAACTATCTNTAAAGTCTTATCTATGAAGAACAAGTAAGTCAATTCCTTTGAAACATATTCAACACACAGCTTCAATCTTGAACTTTCACCTGTCATAAATACCGTGAGTACTTTCATGACTGTACAGGGAAGCTTAAACTCTCTGCAAGCACTATGCTTGATCTAATGAGGGAATGAGAAAGGAAATTAGAAAACAGAAAATTACATACCTTGTGTTGCTCTATTGCATCTACCCACTGTTGTCTGTGGTCTGGGTCCTGAGCCCGGAGGTACCAAACGCTATCATTCACGCTGATATCAAATCTGCATTCATCAAAGTCATGGGGCTGTGACAGAAGAGAGTGTAAGAGTAGCTAAAATTAGTGACTAGATCAATGTTACCTCACATTATTTTGACACTCAAACACTGATTAGAAAAATCTGGTCTATATTGTCTCAAATTCACCCTATATTCTACATTCTGTGTTGGGTAGCTGTCTTAAATAATAAACATATACTCTCACAATGAAAGATGCTGGTCTTCTGAAATAGAATAGCCTGTGTAATACATTCTTATTAAATAAAATTTTCATAAATAAATTCCACACACAAGTAAGTTCCATGTTTTCAAATACTTTGAAATAAATCCTTCAGCAAAATATCTACTGCACTGGAAAATATGCCTATATATACATTTTAATTTCAAAACAGGACAAGAACTCCATAACATTACCATTACCAGTATTAATTTTAGATGAAATAAATACATCATAGCAAAAAATACCAGGATAGAAACATGAAAGCAGAGCATATATAAATGACAAGCCAAAGCAGGAACTTAAGGAAGCTGTGACATGCTCTGCCTCAACTATTTTCACCATGAATATTTCACAGATAATTGGAAGCCACATGTAATCCTTTCACACATCTCCACTCAACTGCATCCAACTTTCAGTTCACATGCCTTAAATACTAATAAGCTTTTACTAATGTAACAATGAAACTGTTAAGGAAAGTACAGGGAAAACAATGATCTAATCGGCCCTGTACACTGACACTGTCAGTTCAAAGTTACTCCTTAGTAAACATCCAACTGAACCCAATATTCCCCACATCCTTCATCTTCGAAAGCCATTCTTAAAGACACATAATATAGGTGTAGCTGAATACCTTCTCGAATTTGAATACAAAGAAAAAATATACATGAAAATAATTGCAGGAGGTTAACAGGCCCCAGGATAAAGGCTAGTGACACAGTCTGAAGGACCACAAATATTGATACTAGACACCAAAGACAAGTCTATGCATGTTAGGAATATCCTCTACAACACACGGACCACCCTACCAATACATTCATCTTGCAGACTAAAACACTGTGAATCACTCATGAAACACTCCACAAAAGAAAACCTAGAAGTAAGTCTCATTTGTTGTCATGCACACCGTTCCAGTGTTAGTGGGATTTTTTTTCAAAGAATTGGGAAACCAGAAGCTACTTACACATTAAAAAAAACCAAAACAAACCAAACTTCCTCTTTTTCTGTTTTTAATATACTGAGGAAGAAGAAAAGTACAACAGAATTCAAATAAACAAATAAAAAAAATGAGCCAGAGTTTAACAAAAGTGCATTAAAAAATCAAAGTGTAAGCTTAAAGCTTCGTGTATTTGGTCAAGCATCTGAATGTTCAACTTAAAAGAAATTTAAACTTCCCATAGGAAAAACCTCCAGCAACTAAAAGAATTGACAATCGAGTCAAACAACTGTAGCTACTAATTACCTAACTATCTCAAGTTAATTAAATTCAACCAACTTTCAAAACTGGTTCTATACACTCCTTTGCCTTCACTGAACCAGGCAAAGGGGCATAAAAAGGGACATGAGGTTGTCTGACCCCAGCTGGACGCCAGGTGCCCACCAAAGCATTAATCACTACTCTCCTCAGCTGGAGAGGGGAGAGAGAATATGACAAAAGACTCATGAATTGAGATAAGGACAGGGAGATCACTCACCAGTTAATGCCACAGGCAAAACACACTTGACTCAGAGAAAATAGTTTAATTTACTACCAATCAAATCGGAGTAGGATAATAAAAAAATTAAAGGCACCCCACTCTTTACCAGCCTCAACTTCACCAGCTATTTTCCTCTACTTCATCCCCCCAAGCACTGCAGGGCAACAGGGAATGGGAGTTGCAGTCAGCCCAAACACTTTCTGTCACTCCTTCCTCATGCTCTTTCCCTGCTCCAGCAGAAGAACTTTCTCACGGGATAGAGACCTCGGTGGTCTTCTCCAACATTGGTCCTTCTTGACCAGCTCTTCATGAGCTGCTCCAGTGTGGGTCCTTTCCACAGGGCAGAGCCCTTCAGACACAGCCTGCTCCAGCATGGGTCTCCCATGGGGTCACAAGTCCTGCCAGCAAACCTGCTACAACGTGGGCTCCTCTCTCCATGAGGCCATAGGTCCTGCTAGGAGCCTGCTCCAGCATGGGTTTCCCACAGCCCATGGATGCTCATGGGCTGCAGGGAGACAAGCTGCCTTACTACAGTCTCCCCCACAGGCTGCAGGGGAATCTATGCTCCAGCACTTCACCATGTCTTCCCCCTCCATCCTCACCGACCTCTGTGTCTGCAGAGCTGTTGCTCTCACATATTCTCAGCCCTCTCCCCCAATCCCTGCTGCACAGCAGTTTTTACACTTTCTTAAGTATGTTATCACAGAGGCAATATACCATCATCGCTGATTAGCTCAGTTTTGGCCATCAGCAGGCCCCTTTTGGAGCCAGACAGAACTGAGTCTGTGAGATATGAGGGCAACTTCTGCATCTGCACATAGAACTCATATCTGTAGCCTCCCTGCTACCAAAACTTGCCACACAGACCCCATACAGGACACCAAGTCTTCTAGTCCAGGCCCCTCTTCTTCAAGCTGCATTTTCTGTTATTACGATATATGTAAAAGAAGTTCCTCTGCTTTAGAGCAGCAAATTTGCCAAGGCAATGTGTCATGCTTATATGCCTGCTCCCAGCTGCTCGTCTGACAGGCTGTCATTTAGTCATGTGATGGAGGACATGCATCTACAACAATCAAAGATTATCCAAAAGATCAGCCAAACAGGAAGTGTAGGAAGATTAGCTATCAAGGCTTTTCCTGACATGATAGCATTCCTCAGCTTGATCTCTCATTCTTGAAGTCTTTCGGGAAGAGTTATAAGCAATTACATTGTGATTAGAAAGACTTGCCAAAATTCATCTTAAACGCCTGCAGCACTACTGATCCCACACTTCCGTACAGTGCGCTTACTTCAGTTCACAACCATCCTTGCTTTCCCTTGAATCTCATCTCTAACCTAAACATTTTCGAATGCAACTTAAGACTGTCACCTCTGCTCTTTTCAAAGGCAGGTTTTTGTACTCCCCTTCTTTCCAAAGCAGCTTTTAATATATTTGAAAATCTGTGCCTTGTTGGTAAGACACGGAAAGAAAATGTTTTCTCTGAGGTCTAGCAAAAACTTTTAAACACTTTTCTGGGCCATTTACTGCATACACACTTCTGCATTACATGTAGCTAAGAGACTAAGTCATCTCTTTCCCTCTCTCCCGCTCTCTCTCCCTATATATATAATTAACCAGCCAGTCAAAGGAGGAGATTGTCCCGCNACTAATTACCTAACTATCTCAAGTTAATTAAATTCAACCAACTTTCAAAACTGGTTCTATACACTCCTTTGCCTTCACTGAACCAGGCAAAGGGGCATAAAAAGGGACATGAGGTTGTCTGACCCCAGCTGGACGCCAGGTGCCCACCAAAGCATTAATCACTACTCTCCTCAGCTGGAGAGGGGAGAGAGAATATGACAAAAGACTCATGAATTGAGATAAGGACAGGGAGATCACTCACCAGTTAATGCCACAGGCAAAACACACTTGACTCAGAGAAAATAGTTTAATTTACTACCAATCAAATCGGAGTAGGATAATAAAAAAATTAAAGGCACCCCACTCTTTACCAGCCTCAACTTCACCAGCTATTTTCCTCTACTTCATCCCCCCAAGCACTGCAGGGCAACAGGGAATGGGAGTTGCAGTCAGCCCAAACACTTTCTGTCACTCCTTCCTCATGCTCTTTCCCTGCTCCAGCAGAAGAACTTTCTCACGGGATAGAGACCTCGGTGGTCTTCTCCAACATTGGTCCTTCTTGACCAGCTCTTCATGAGCTGCTCCAGTGTGGGTCCTTTCCACAGGGCAGAGCCCTTCAGACACAGCCTGCTCCAGCATGGGTCTCCCATGGGGTCACAAGTCCTGCCAGCAAACCTGCTACAACGTGGGCTCCTCTCTCCATGAGGCCATAGGTCCTGCTAGGAGCCTGCTCCAGCATGGGTTTCCCACAGCCCATGGATGCTCATGGGCTGCAGGGAGACAAGCTGCCTTACTACAGTCTCCCCCACAGGCTGCAGGGGAATCTATGCTCCAGCACTTCACCATGTCTTCCCCCTCCATCCTCACCGACCTCTGTGTCTGCAGAGCTGTTGCTCTCACATATTCTCAGCCCTCTCCCCCAATCCCTGCTGCACAGCAGTTTTTACACTTTCTTAAGTATGTTATCACAGAGGCAATATACCATCATCGCTGATTAGCTCAGTTTTGGCCATCAGCAGGCCCCTTTTGGAGCCAGACAGAACTGAGTCTGTGAGATATGAGGGCAACTTCTGCATCTGCACATAGAACTCATATCTGTAGCCTCCCTGCTACCAAAACTTGCCACACAGACCCCATACAGGACACCAAGTCTTCTAGTCCAGGCCCCTCTTCTTCAAGCTGCATTTTCTGTTATTACGATATATGTAAAAGAAGTTCCTCTGCTTTAGAGCAGCAAATTTGCCAAGGCAATGTGTCATGCTTATATGCCTGCTCCCAGCTGCTCGTCTGACAGGCTGTCATTTAGTCATGTGATGGAGGACATGCATCTACAACAATCAAAGATTATCCAAAAGATCAGCCAAACAGGAAGTGTAGGAAGATTAGCTATCAAGGCTTTTCCTGACATGATAGCATTCCTCAGCTTGATCTCTCATTCTTGAAGTCTTTCGGGAAGAGTTATAAGCAATTACATTGTGATTAGAAAGACTTGCCAAAATTCATCTTAAACGCCTGCAGCACTACTGATCCCACACTTCCGTACAGTGCGCTTACTTCAGTTCACAACCATCCTTGCTTTCCCTTGAATCTCATCTCTAACCTAAACATTTTCTAATGCAACTTAAGACTGTCACCTCTGCTCTTTTCAAAGGCAGGTTTTTGTACTCCCCTTCTTTCCAAAGCAGCTTTTAATATATTTGAAAATCTGTGCCTTGTTGGTAAGACACGGAAAGAAAATGTTTTCTCTGAGGTCTAGCAAAAACTTTTAAACACTTTTCTGGGCCATTTACTGCATACACACTTCTGCATTACATGTAGCTAAGAGACTAAGTCATCTCTTTCCCTCTCTCCCGCTCTCTCTCCCTATATATATAATTAACCAGCCAGTCAAAGGAGGAGATTGTCCCGCTCTGCTCTGCACTGGTGCGGTCTCACCTCTGGCACTGTGTACAGGTTCAGGCACAGCAATATAAGAAAGACATTAAGCTATTAGAGAGCATCCAAAGGAGAGCCATGAGGACGGCGAAGGGTCTGGAGGGGAAGCTGTATGAGGAGAGGCTGAGGACGCTTGCTTTGTTTAGCCTGGAGAAAAGGAGACTGAGGGGAGACCTCATCGTAGTCTTCAACATCCTCACGAGGGGAAGCAGTGGGGCAGGCACTGATCTCTTCACTCTCATGACCAGTGATAGGACCTGAGGAAATGGCATGAAGCTGAGTCAGAGGAGGCTTAGGTTAGATATCAGGAAAAAGTTTTTCACCCAGAGGGGTGTTGGGAAACTGGAAGAGGCTCCCCAGGGAAGTGGTCACAGCACCAGCCTGACAGAGTTCAAGAAGTGTTTGAACAATGCTTTCAGGCACATGGTGCGATTCTTGGGGGTGTCCTGTGCAGGGCAAGGAGTTGGACTCAATGATCCTGATGCATCCCTTCCAACTCAGCATATTCTGTGATTCCATAAATCAGGTCTAGGGTTATACTCAGCTCACTGTGCAGTTCTATGTTATAAAAAAACCAGCTGATCAGGTGATCCTGTTAGACCAAGTTGCTTACAGAAAAAAAACACTAACAAGGTTAAATAAGCTTCAAAAGGAAGTTAGGCAGGTGATACATTATTTGCTGTTTACCTATTTAAAATCCTATAGTATGTATTAATTGACTATATTCCATATTTTTGGCAACTGAAATAATTATTTATCACCCTTTTCCTCTGATTTTTTTTTTTTTGAAAACATGCTTTGTTGGAAGAACTCTGAATTAACTGAACACAAAAGACAAATAAATCGCCTGAATCATGTGATGTGTTCTTTTCTGAACACAGAACAAACCAAGTTGTTGTCTATTAACCCCCTTCTCAACCAGTACAGAGTTCACATTTTATTTTCACTGATAACTTGGCAGTTACTTCTGTATGTAACTTTTTGGCATCATCTGTTACATTCTCCTCCCCCCAAGCTATAGACAAACTTCCTTGGTTTACTTATGGCTGTAAGTGCGTATTTTGTTTTCCGTAGCTGCATCTAGCAAAGATCACAAAGTGTTACTCACAACTTCTCAGGTCTGTCCTTTATTTTTCTAACATTCTCATCAGACTAGTTTGACTCTCTCCTTTATGCTTCCTGGAAGTTTTTCCATTTCTTTTCACTTTCTTTCCTGTAGATCTCAACTCATTTCACTTAGATCTCATTTTTTTTCTGAGGTTCACTGTTTCTAGTCTAGTGTTCCCTTTCCCCCTTCCACTCAGAAGCTGTTATAAAATGGTACAGTTCTTAGCTGGTCACATGACAGGACTTAGGAGGATAAACAGGGATTTTCATCTGTAACAAGCTATGGACAAGTGCTGAGGCCAGGATATGTCCTAATGACCTTTCACAACCAAGATAAGGCAAGAAAGAGGAATGTTTTAGTTATGCAAGGAAGCAGGAAGCAAGTAGGAGCTCACCATTTACCCTGAGGATTTAAAGCACCTTGGAGAAATTCAGCTACTTTTTCCCACCCCACAGCAGTCTCAAGGAACATACATAAATTGAGAGGGCACTGGGGAAAAAATCCCAGATCAAGACACCTTTTAATGGGGGCACCTGAAAACATTTACAGCATTTTCAAAGTTGAGTTGGACAGACTTAAGAGTCCGGGGCAGAGGCAACCTCTTTGTATGCCAAGGGCTCCTTCGAGAGCCCACATGAAAAAAAACCAAAACCAACAAAAAGCCCCCACAGCTAAATCATAACTCCATTCAAGAATGTGCTGCAAGAAATAGGCCTCCAGCATCCCCAAACACCCTTTCTGTATGACTCCTAAACTTTTTTCCAAGGCACCTGCAGAGAATCCTGCAGAAACAATGGTAATTACAAGTATTTAAGCATCCTAGATCCTTCCAAAACCAATGGATACTAGCTCTTAAATTCTAAACATTTCTAAGTAAGAACAGTTTACAGGAAAAAAACCCTTACTTGGCTACAGTTACTGAGGAAGTCGGTAGCCAGCTCAGGTCTCATGAGTCATAGCTGATTGCATTGCCACAAAACCCTTCCTGCTATAGAGCTGTCAAGCCTGAGGTATTCATAAAACAAGCTTCAGAGCAGTGTCTGCTTGAAAAATACTGGTTCAGGTGCTTAAGGCAAATCACATAGGAAAGATTAAGTGTTTTTATATACTTTATAACCCTCAAGAGTACTCCGTGGTTGAAAAAAAAACCAAAACCAAGCCTTGAATGAAGAAACTTTCGCATGCTCTCCCACTACTGCAAATGGTGTTAACGGCATTTTGTCCTTTCCTTACAGAGGAAAGCCAGGGTGATTCATAGCAGATACAACTCAAGTCTGCATATTACAATTATGAAAGTGTGCTTCTGCCACTATTCTCATTGTAGAACTAGAATCTATCTAAGTTAAAATTATTTTAAAATTTTGAAAGTTTTTCTTATTAAGAAAATCCTGAGCTGGGAACTCTGACACAAGACAAACAATAGAGGCCTACAGAAAACGAAAATTACAATTCTTTAGTTCTCAGACATGAATGTCACTAGCACGAATTCAACAGAGGCTGTCATATAGTCTAAGCTAAAACATGAAACCTGATGTTCCCCCTTTGCTTCTCTCAGTGCAACTCAAAGCAAGTTAAGAGAACTTCACATTCTTTTTTCCAAATAGGTTTGAGTACGGTGTCAATCAGAAGTTACTTAACTGAAAATTGAGAAAACAAACTAAAGTTTTGGTACAGATTTTTTCTTTAAAAAATGGCCTACACACATATGCCTTATATCAGAGTACCTAAAGCTATTAAAAATGCCAATACTCAGCTTTTAAGAAACGAAAAAAGCCTTATCAAGTAAAACTGACTTAAGTACAGTGTTTTGCATATCTTTCATTGACGCAAATGCTGAAACTCATGCCTGCAAATTTTTTTTTCTGCATGTAGCATGTGTATAGGGACAAACCACTCCGCAGTCACTTCTTTCCTCTCAGAATACAATTTGGTGCATTCTGCCCTTTGCTTCATCTGCTGAGGAAATATCAAAACACCACTTTGCAACTCTGATTTGCAAGCATCTTTCATGTTAATAGGCCTGTAAATATCTTAAATATAACAAACTTCACCAGTTTCAGCTTCATGTCTACATTTGTAGGACGTATTTAAAAGTTATACCCTGGGAAATGAGATATAAGTCAGACTATAGCTATTCATAACCAACGTTTCCAGTTCGAGAGCTGAACACACAACTTTTCCCATGTGAACAATGTTCTACCATGCAATGTAAAATTTATCTACTGGTTAGGTTTTTTCACTATTTGCATGGAATTCAGGAAAAGTGTCCTTTTTGCACTGTTCTTCAACTTCCTGAAATCCTCCAGTTACAAAGTACCTGAATAAACTACCACCTCCTCCACAAAAAAAGAAAAAAAAAAAAAGAAAAAAAATATTCAGAGTAGTTACCACAAACCTACAGATTTGCTTATTTGTTTCCACAGATCTTTCAATAGGTTCTGGACCTGGATGTATTAATTCAAATGCCAAAACCACCTCTATCCTCTGAAGTTTTCAACAGGAAATTCAAAAGATCACTCCAGGATAATATGGATAGGACAAGAAAGAACAGAGAGGCACAAGCAATGATCAGAATAAAATAAATTGCATCTGTAACATGGTATTACTTTTGAAACAGACAGAAAAAGAGTACTGTATTCACCCATAAGCAAGGAAACCTCACAACAGAAGGCAGCAAACTAGACAAAGGGAGAAATGTGCATGTGATAATTTACGATGCAATGGACAAAACCAGTATCCTATGTTAAAAAAAGAGAAGGCACAACATATGATGAGCTACAGAAATAAGATACTGAGCACCTTAAAAATTAGTTTACCTGATGGAGTAGAAAAAGGGAAAGCAATGCAATGTAGCAGGTAACAACATTAAATAAAGAAAACAACAATAAAAAAAATCACTCCATAATTCTCAGTAAGCAACATGTATCAAAGCAAGAAAAACATTGCAGTTACTGAGAATTGAGGCCAATACCAAAGCGCATACTTTGACTGCGGGAATAAAGGAAGAAAAGAACTTATTTGATACCAGAAAAAAAAAGCTATATGAACACATTCCACACGTACCTACATTGAGGTGCTAACAAAAACCCCAAAATAAAAAG
Organism: Ifrita kowaldi; assembly: GCA_013398055.1. Classification (NCBI taxonomy): domain Eukaryota; kingdom Metazoa; phylum Chordata; class Aves; order Passeriformes; family Cinclosomatidae; genus Ifrita; species Ifrita kowaldi. The sequence continues at coordinate 180,885 of VZRS01003922.1, read as the reverse complement.
TTTACTTTTAAGACTTGTGCTGTATGACTGAAGCAATTAGTTCTAAAAGCACACAAGAAAACTGTATTTCAGCTCCCATGCAAAACCAGTTTAGAACTGGCAGAAGCTGTGGTAAGTTAACTAGAAAAAAGCAAATCAAAAATCTCAGCCAAGTTTCAAAAAGTACATGTCTTAAAATAATTTTCCAAAAGCATTTAATTCATGAGAGATCCAAACTGTGAAGAAATTGTCCTCTGCTTCCAAAATGTAAGATGTCTGAAAACATGCTAACTTATGAAAAAGCTCTGAACAGAAAGATAGCGAAATGAAGTACCACTGACATGATATTGAATTTGTATTCTAGATGGCGAATAATATTTAAATTCCTCAATGGAAAAATCCTATCAGCTGAATCACAGCATGTATTTTACCAAATAATGTAATGCATGGTTAGGATTTTACCAGACAAAACCAGTCAAAACACTTTTGTGCCTTATTAAATAGTAAATACTAGTATTTTTCAAGTTAGAGTATTTCTCTCCGGAGCCACTGAAAATTCCATGGGTCAAGATAAAGACAGGGAGATCACTTACCGACTGCCAGCACGGTCAAACAGATTTGACTTGGAGAAAACTGACTTAATTTATTTCCAAGTAGAGTTGGATTGTGAGAAACAAGACAGAACCAAAACCACAGGCACAGGGGGACTGGGAATGAGGGCTATGGTCAGTTGGTAACACTTTAATTCTGCCACTCCTTCCTCATGCTTTTACACGCTCCAGCAAAGACTCTATTCATCACTGCAATTCTTCAGGGTAGACCTGTCACAGCATGGGCTCTTTAGGGGCTGCAGTCTCTGTCAGGACATTTCCAGTTGCCATGGCTGGGCTCTAAACAGGTCGCAATGTGGTTGTCTAGTCTGTGTGGTTCTCTACGCAAGTTACACAAATACACCTGCACAATGCTTTCCTCTATAGACTGCAGGGGATCTCTGCTCTGTGACTGGAGCATCCCTTCCTGCCCACACAGCTGTTTTCTCACACCTTTTCCTCACTCCTCTCTTTCTCACACACTGCTGAGCAGCAATTTTGCCATTTAACTCTATTTATCTTGAGGTATCATCACAGTGGCTGTGGGACTCAGCTGTGCCCTGCACTTGGTCTGCCGAAGCTGACCGTGTTCTGTGCAGGACAACCTGGAGTCTCCTCACAGAGGCTGCGTAGCAGACCCCAGCCCCACCAGGTACGCTTAGTGCAATCATAAAAGCTTATCAAGATCCTTCTGTCACTATGACTTATTTTTGAAGACACTTGGCTTTAAAATTATAAACATTGAAGTTACTAAAGTAATTAATTTTGCAAGTATTTTTTAATATCAATACCTATCCTAGATCTAAGTCTCAGGATGGAACAACTTACAGAAAGCATTATACTTCATTGCTTATAATACATTTTATTAAAAATGTACTGAAGTCCCAAAAGACATTGCAAGTTCTAATTTCCTGTATTTGTAATATTTGCCCCCAATACTACTCCAAGAAAAGCCAAGTAGATCCACAAACCTGACGAATTAAGGTCTACCAAGAGTCACAACACAAAATTCTGGTTTCCCTTTCTGAGTTCTAAAATCAGTCAAAACCTAATAGAAACACTGGACTACGATGTCTTGCCTTTTCTTGTTGTTATTCTTAAGCAATAAAACCCCACTTTTTAGTTACATTGACTGACTGTATTCTTTTTACATTTATTTGTACTGTAAATTTTTTACAACAGAACAGGAAAACCTTATTACAAACAAGCAAGTAAACAAGACAGTTCTATGCTTATTGAAAGTGATAAACCTTTAGGGGAAAAATATGGGATATCTAATTGCTTGTACACTACCACATTAAAAAGAAAATTTTCTCATAATGGTATATTTACACATGCAGAAAAAAAACTTATCAAGAAAACAAGCTTAAAAATATAAAAGCCTATTAAATGTTTTTACATTCTTTGCTACTACCCAAATATTCCACTTCAGGTCTTTACCCAGGATATTTGCTTTTCAAAATGCCTTTCAACGCTTATTATCTTTTAAATAATTATCTTATCTTTTCAAAACCTAGGTAGAGGCCAGTGAAAGCAGAAGCATAGTAAGCAGAATTTAAAATTGTTTTGATAGCATGGTATGCAAATTTAAAATTAGCTTGCTTTAACCCATTGCAAAGAAGCTCTCTCATGGGAGAACTGCCCTTTTAAGTCTGGATCAAGTATACATCGTATGTTACTTTAGCACTGAAACCACATTTAAAATTTGAAACCTACAGACCTCAGGTGTAAACCTGGTCAATCTGGTTTTCTGCACACATGCTGAATAGATTCAGATGCAAAAGTGATCACATAAAAACAATTTTCATATTGTTGTGAGGAATCATCTATCTTACAGGACACTATCTTACATGTTTTTTTAGATTAGTATTTTATCAAATTATGTCCGTGTTAATGAAGCAGAATTAGTACATAGTATCAAGTCATGCTGTATTGGTTTATACGTAAACATACCCCTGACACTGCAATTCTCAAGTGCCTATTAAAAAAACAATTACTTGTAATAGCAAGACCTAAAGTATAACAAATGTGCACTTGAAGTATCAGCTAAACTTTAGTCAAAGACATGGAATGGCACTGTGTTACTAGAAGAAAGAGGGCAAGACTGAAATAGTTGTAAACCAGCATGTGCTTGCAGCCATCACCTTAAGTGATCTCCCAGAGAGTACGGATACATGTAAAAGCTCCATGGATTAGTGAGTTGGTATTAACAGATTTAGATACACACAGAGAGAAATCAAGAGATAACTAATAGGCTGTCCTGTTTAAACATAGTCTGAAGAACTTGGTCTAACTCATAAAACTTACCTTTAGAGCTAATTATCAGTTATGGAAATGGAAGCGTACATGTTATTGTTTTGGTGAGAACCAGGTCAAAGTGAATCTCCTGCAGACAAATCCATATGATACTTCTCAGGTTTCCAGTTGGAGCAAAATATTGGCATTATCCAACAAACACATGCATCAGCCACAGAATAAAAGCCCCAAGAGAATTGTACTATAGAAAAACATCAAGCCAGAATTGATTAGAAATCACCACATTGAATTTCTTAAGGATCCCATAATATACAGCAAGAAGCTAGAGTTATTAATCAGGAAGGAAGCCAAGCAATTTTGTATCAACTTTAGGAGAATGCAGTAACACTGTTTAAGCCACTTTTTTTTAAGCTTATTTTTGTTGGACAGTTAAATATAGGAGCAGGAATCACACTCGCACTGCTGCACTCCTAAAAATAACTATTTGTGTATTATCAGTTTAGTTGTATCTCACACGATGTACTGCAGCGTGGCACGGGAGACCCACCACTCTCACATACACCAGTGGCAACGGAACAATATGGATTTCACAAGAAAATCATGAGTGAGTATCCAGAGAAGGTACTCTACCCTAAGAGAAAAGCCATGCTTCCCAGCACTACATTGAGCAGACGGATAGAGTAGAGCATTCGGGACTTAGATTCATGGTGATGGGAATGGAAATTCTGATTCTAGGAAATTAGCAATATTCCAGCTAGAACAGAGGGCTGCTGTACCTGCGGAAGCACCACACTAAGACTTAAGATTAGCTTGGTTTGAATCCAAACATAAGCAACTTAACACAATACAACTGTATAAGCATTTCTATAAATGCAGTACTAACATTATTAGCAACAGGACTTATGCTAACTATGCAATTCCCAGTCCTAATCTGATCTCATTATTAACTTGTTATGAAAACTGGCTCTTTGAACTAGACCTTGGAACCAGGTGTCTCTTGTTATGATATAAAATTTAAGCATGAGCTATCAAAGACCTTGAAACTTTGTACACAAATGAAGAGCAGAGGCTCCAGAACCACAAACAATTCCTTAATGGTCATATACTGGTCAGTGAAAACATGCAACCTCCACAGCTGGGAAGGCTGTTCTTGCTCTTGGTAGCAGCAGCTACTTAAAAGAAAAAACCCAAACAACTGAGGAACAGGGCAAGGAAGCAACAAGGCTGCAGCCTGGGAAAGGAACACCTCTCCAGCATCACACCCCATGCAGCCCAGTGTCAGGTGCCTCAATTGCATATTAAAAGATGCTTACAAAAGATCCTAATTTAGGCCTGTATGTGTGTTTTGGCAAAAGATGCAGATTTCAATTCTATACCTGTCTTGTCATCCACCTCTCCCCCAACCCTCACCGATGAGCTCTTCAATTAGGCTACCTTCGCCTCAGCAACTAGGACCATCAAGAACAGATATCAGGCTGGAAATATGGTACTGGCTCCATGGTACTGCCATGTAAATAGTTACGTATCTGTACATAGTTACAGACAATTCAGGATGTAAGTCAGATATAAGTGACTGCTTTGAATACATAACAATAATGGCTGCTGTGTAAGAACTAATGTATAGCAATAAATAATAATGTGTAAGAACTAATTAAAAGGACAAGGCATGTTGCTAATGAATGTCAGTCTAAAAGCTTTCATTCTAAAGTTTAAAATTGACCTGAATTGTCAGTCCAAACTCTGCCATCACAGCTACCTCTAACTCTTCTTTCATTTATATATATACTTGCATGTGTGTATATATATACCTATTTATGCACACATAAATAGTTTTGAAAGAGCTGAAAAAGAGAACTTAAGAAAGAGCAACACTTGTCCTTAAAAGACAGCAACTTAAAAAGCTTTAAGACACCAGTTACAATACGGCCTCAGTTAAGTACCTGGAGACCTGGGGTAGTAAATTCTGTTCCAACTAGTCCTCTTAACTAAGGAATGACGGACTTCAGTTGAGAGGAAAGACACATCAAACAGATTTAAAAAGTGGCGAAGTTGGCCACTATTGGCCAACTATTTGATTGAATTCACCCTGACTAGAATTCAACAAAAACAAGGGAAAATAGCCACTAAAGTATATGCCTCAAGCAGGAGGCCAGAAGGTGAACTGGGAGAAGAAGAAAACAACACTCAAGCAATCATCTATGACAAATTATTTTGAATGTATGAACAGAAAGGATGGTTAATTAAACCAGCGACTTCAGGAAGCACCTAAGAAGAGATGGCCAGCTGCAGCTGCATATTAGCAGGTAAAAAGTATTCTGACTTTCTAACTTAGCATTCTACGAATGCATATCCAAAAGTGAGGTCTAATATTGCACAAATGCTCAATAGAGCTGTTGAAAATGTCATTAATGGCTATCACAAGACACATCAGATAATCAACAGCAAGTTGCCTAGGAGGACTATTGAGCAACACTGCAGCCCTGGAGTGGGTAACATATGAACAAACTGCATGCATGAACAAGAAATCAACTATAAATCAATCTTACAAAAATGCATAGAAATTCAGATTGAGCAAGAACAAGGACTGCAAGTAGCATACAAAAATTTGCTAAGCTATAAAATCATAGCTTTAATACCTAATGCAAGCACTGAAATTATTTAAGACTTGGTATACATCTGTGAGAAATACTCCACAGCACGAAACTGCTCCAATATAAAACACAGGCGTGAATTACGACCCTGAAGTGTATGTCAAATAATGAACCATGTTAGCATTTAATTATCTGAATAAAAAAGTCATGTGGGGGAATAATATTCTCACTGATAGTAAGATGACAGAAGTACAGCTGGATTACAGCCCTAATTTCAAGCGTGTGGTAACACATGATTATATTCAAGTACTAAAGACTAATTCTTCAGCAATATTAAGTAGTGCTAAAATATTTGGTTAATGCACATTATAGATTATTTTAACATCTTAATTATTATACAACCTGCATCATAGTACAAAGAACAGCCTCACTGAGCTGACGTGGAAGGGTATTTTTCCATTTCTGACTTAATTTCTCCAGTACACACTACAAAAGAAATCATTCATTTCTCTACCATGCCAAATAACTGTTTTTTGCTTGGCACGGATATTAGCACTTTATAGAACTTTGATATATATACACACTTCACATCAACCCATTGATGGCTGGTTCAGATAACTCACAGGCATACATAAATTTGTACAGAGGATGTGAATGCCAAAACTAATTGTCCAGGAGAATCCTGTATTTCAAGCAACTTCCACACGCTGCACCAGCAGCAGCCCAGTGTCATTATCTCCTAGGCATTTACTTCCTTTCCCTTCCTCACAACCCTGCTGCTCTTTGGCATTTTCCTCTCCAGAACAAAATCACCTCAGGCCTTTCACATATGAGTAAGTATTCCTAACCACATTTGCCTCTATTTAGAAAATCCATTTCCCATTTAGCCAAAATCTCCCACCAGTCTAGATTTAGCTACTTGATTGAGACAACACACCAAAGCCTAACAGTACTAATTGCCACATGTCCTAAATAAACCCCGACCTAGTTAGGGCTTGTATTATATGTCTTAGTTTACTCAGGTCATCTCTTTAGTAGCAACTAAGGCTGAGGAGGCACTTTATCAAATTACAGAAAATTAATTATTCAATTAAATGCCCATCACGTCATACTAAAACAGATTTTTTTCCAACCTCAGAGAGTTGAAAACAATATTTCCCCAAGCAATTAGCAATTACTACAAATTTACTGCTAGTGTTTCTGCCCAGGGCATGGACTTTTGGCTTAGCTTTTTAAATAAAAACTTTCACCAACTAAAACCTATCAGTTCCCATCCAACTTAACTAGCAATGAACTCAAGCAAACCTAACAGTAGATAAAAACTGCAATTACAGCATTCTTTTACCATAAGCAGGTACGTTAGCAAGATCAAATTTTGAAGCAGTAGCTAGAAAAAAAAATCCAAAGTTAATCCACATTAGTCCTCCAATGGGGTCCACTGCTGTATCAATTCTATACACTACTGCATCAACTGAGTCCAAAATACTGTTTGATTTCACATTGTATAAAATGTAAAAGAAACACATCAATATACTCTTAATGTCAAGATGAACTTTTGAAAGTCTGTTTTGCAAGACATGATTCTTCACACTACTAAGAATATTTCTCTAGCACTGGTATCTCCTGCAATTAAAAATACACACCTTTATTATAAAACTTTAGAGATTTGTAGGGTTTGACGTTTCTGTGGGAGAAAACTCATAGGAAGGTTCTGCATGTGTTTTAACTGATGAACACATGAAGCATTTTCTGTTAACTTGCCGATCTATTTTTAAAAATGTCAATCTGTACTTCCTCTCACAAGTGCCCAATTATTAATGGTGTATCATTCTATAAATAAAACAGAAATACTACTAGAGTGAGGAAAGGTGGCTGTTCAACTAACTGTATCTTTAAAAAGTGGAGTAAGTTTTTTTATTTTTAGTGGCTGATTACTGGATACAAACATTTCAGTCTCTCTTCAGACTATACATAAGGAAATGAGAAATTTAGAATTGAAAACTGGCAGTTTAGCTCTTTCATGTACAGTGTTCTTGTACTTTTTGTAAACTGAAACTAACACATGTTTACATCTGCCCTAATTTATGAAATGAGTATTTATGAAGTTCTTTATAACAACAATTTATTACTACTTAGGGGGAAAAAAGGGTAAGACAATTCACTAAGCTGTCCCTCGGACAGACTTCCATTTTCTATCTTCTTGCTTGTCCTGAGTTCCAGATACTCACAATAGATACTCAACCCTCACACCTTTTAGGAGTTAATTCTAAAGAAAAACGGCTGGCTTGCAATTTGTATATCAATATAAAATGTCTTTACTGCCTTCATTAAGCAACTGTGCTTTCCAATTGCTGTTTCTAGAAGAAAAAAGCCCCAACAAACTAGTTTACTTGGAAGTATCTCCACTATAAAAACTGAATTTATTGCTCAGTCCTAGTTCAGGTAGTTCCACAGAGCTAATTGTCTCTTTGCAACACAATGAAAGTACTCCAAAAACCCCAAGTTAAACACTAATAGCAAGTTTCCATAAAGGTTTTGATATGTATACACATCATTGCAATACAACCAAAGCCAAGGAAAACCATGGCATCATAGCTATTGCATCTTGTTTAAGCAAGTAAAACCAAGAAGTTTTTCTACATCAATAATACACACAGGAAAGAAGATTAATACCACCCACCGGATTAAAGCAACATGGCAAATATAGATTCTATCAGTGGAAAAGCTGAAGCTTTACACTGGAACATAAGCTTTTGGAACTCTTCCTGTGCAGGCAGTCACCTCCAGGGAGAAAAAATACAAAGTTCACACATAGCTGAGTTTAAGCATTCTTAAAACCTTATCATGCATTACATTTCTCAAAGCATTTTTCACGATCCTCTGTATAGATCCATGAAGAAGACCTATCCGGACCAGGCAAATCCTTTCTGAAAAAAATCCCTAGAATTCATCAGATAAACACTTTGCTATTAAGAATTTTATAAAGAGATTTGAGAATCTATTAATAGAAATTGCTACCATGATTAAATTAGTGCTGGCCTTCCTCTTAGATTGCCTGAAGTGGGGGCACAACATACCATGTTATCCTTGATTTATCACGCCACGACTACATGAATTAGTGCAATTCACTCTGTACAGCAGTGGTGATGGCACTATATGAATAGACACAGCAATCAAGGCAAAGACAGTACCAGCTTAGAGACCAGATTGCCTGAAAGTTGGACTTCCAGATCTGCTGAGCATTTTCTTTTTGTTTGTTTAATAACAGACCCTAGACCTTCCAACTCCAAAACCATGTCCCAGGGATCCACACTTACAGTACTGCCATGAACAACCATTCTTAATCTTGTACGCAGAATTGCCCACTGCAAGTTTGACTTCAAGAATGAAAGAACTACAAACCTTTAAAATAAAGAAGGGTATCCTTAATAAAGACCAACTGGCACTGACTACCATCAACAGCAGTAATTTAGTATGCCCAGGCTAGATTAATCTAACAAAGCTTAAGTTTGTCCATATATGAACTTTTCATAATATCCATAATTTCATCTCATCCATTGACCACATAGCAGAACGTTTATCTTCAGTTTCAGCCTCCAGCCTGTTATAAACCAATTAAACATCTTTGAGGTGTTTTATCTTACCTGGATAAAAGCAACTCAGCATCATATATTGACTTTCACCAACCTTCCCCAAACTTAATTCATGTGGCCAGTTCATTACTTTATGTGATCCAGTGAGTGTACAGCATTCATCCTTTGGTTCTCTATTCCAGAGAAATCAGCTCCTTTCAGTCCCAGTAATCCAATCAGATCCCATATTTTTCATTCAATTAAAGACTACTGTCAAAAGGCCATACCTGTTCTGGACGTATGATAATATAGTTCTGTACTTGAAACACACAAAAAAGCTATGCTAGTAAGTTAATTTAACCAGTATTCTTTCATCAAATAAAGGGGAGAGATGAATATCTTAGAAAATATCCCTGTAAAATTATCTATCAATCCCTACCCAGTGCAATACAAATGATAAAGAAGAGCAGAAGCAACTGTAGGTTTCTGCGTACAACATTCATGTCTCAATTAATATTATGACTTATAATTAGACTCATCTTCATCACTGAAAGTACAGTAAGACTACCCAGTGACAGCAGCTTTCCAAATTGATGCTTATACATTAAGAAAATTTGGACATTCTATAATAACAGTAGTAATTACGCACAGAAAATCATTACATTCCCCATCAGACTCAAACATGCATACCTAATCTGCCTAAAAGAAAGCTTCATGAAAAACCAGTCATCCTTTCCTACAAGGGAACATTACAGTCATCAACACCATCTCATACTACTCATATCTTGCATCATGCCAAAGAAAACTTTACTGAAATACAACAGGTTAAGATAGAAGTAGTTAATATGACTCACTCTGGATCAGCAAGATCAAGGGAAACTGAACTTACAGTATAGTGAAAGATTGTTGAAAAATATTAAAGATTAAGATCTCAACTACATCAAATCAGAACAACTGAACATTAAGCCAATAAGAAATCTGACGTTCCCTCTTTACCCAATTAATCACAAATCATTCAGTAAATAGTAAGTTCCAGTGACAGCAAGAGTAGTTTTCACACATTAGCATTTCAACTGTTATTTTATCAGCTATTGGTGTCTTCCTATGCATTTAAATACATGCTAAAAAGCTTATAATTAGTGAAGACTAATTATAATCTATAATATCTAAGGATACAGAAGGAAAGACCAACTGTGTACCTCAGGAAGAATATTTTAAACATTTATCTCTGAGCATAATCAATTATCGATTTAAAACATTACTTAAAAAAATACAATATTCGATTTGCTACTAAACAACTAGAAGCATCGATGCTAAAACTCTGGCTTAAAAAGTAAAACTTCTGAAAAATAAAGAAGAATAATTACAGGACAGTTTCAAAAGTATATTTCTATTTCCTGGAAACATGAAATGATCCAACAGTATTCCTCAACTTGTAAAATTTACACAACAATAATTTTATTTGCAGCTAGATATAATTAACTGGAACTTACTAGCTTTCAGGGATACCTTCTATCAACTGAACTGTCAAATACCATTCACAAAGCACGCGTCTGAACAAAAACGGAACTAAAATATCAGATTAACCTTTAGAATTGCAGCTGCTTTTGATTCCCTCTCCATGTATTCAAGAAGTTCAAGAACTTAAAAATAGATGCATCAATTCAACTCCAAGTTACCAGATCTAACAAGTGCCAGAGAGAAGAAGAAAGAAGTTACTCGGAAGAAGTTCCAGTGCTACATACACCCTAGTCAGAAGACATGCTCGCCAGCTTCCCTTTATAAACTGCAATGTACCAAAACATTCCAGCAGCAATAGCAGTGTCACTCCACCACCACAACTGGAATTCAGGCTGCTGAGATGCGCTGTACAGCATGCCTGCAGATTTCCTTTGGCTACATCCTTGCCAGCACCTTCCTGTCTCTGCCTGATTGGCACGCTAAGCTCTTGCTACTTAATTTGAGAGATTTTGGAAGTTCTGATCATAGGCTCAACAGACTGCCATACGTACACCTCAGTCAGACCTCCTAGAGACTGCAGTGTACAATAAATTCCTGATTAAGCTGCATTGTAAGGAAGTTTTAAAAGTTCAAACAGTTTAAAAAAATAGTTTAAAATACATTACATGATTTGTTTAAATTTTTAGATGACTACAATACTTGACAGACATCTAAATGTAAAAATCTCCTTTTCTTCACAAGCTTTTCTCCAAAATGCATCTGGTGGACGTAATCAATCCAGTCTTTTTTTTCCCAAACCAAGAGGTGTTTAATAAAATTCTATTTGTAAGCTGATTATTAGTAGGGAAGAATACGTCTTGTTTGTCATTCTTTAAGTCAGCTTGAAAAAACTCCACATATTTGGTGGAATAAGAACATACATGCTAAGATTTAACACTACTACTCTAGGAATTTGTGAGCTACCTGAAAGTCCAGCTATTTTTACTCTAAATCACGTAACTGGACTGATTATTTAACGGTATTGCAGAAAGACAACAGCACACTTTTTGACAAGCATTAGTCATAATGTGTATCGTAATTCTGAAAGCCAAAAACGCAGACTTTTTTCTTTATCTTCTAAGGCCAATTCATCTTTGTAAGATTTCATGGAGTCACAAAGGTTGGAAAAAACCCTAATGTCATCCAACCATCAACCCAGCACCACCACCACATTCACCATTAAACGATGTCATCAAGTGCCACATCAACACTTTTTTTGACACTTGCAGGGATGGTGATTCCACAACTATCCTGGGCACCCCGTTTCAGTATTTTACAGCCCCTTCTATGAAGCACTTTTACTATGTAAGCTAAACCTCCCCTGACACAACCTGAGGGCATTTACTCTCATCATTCCACTTCCTATCTGGAAGAAGAGACTGAAACACGCCTTGCTACAACCTCCTCTCACGTAGCTGTAGAGGGCAATAAAGTCCTCCTCAGCCTCCTTTTCTCCAGGCAAAGCAACTCCAACCCCCTCAGCCACTCCTCATAAGACTTCTGTTCATTTACATAGAGGCTCTTTATTCTTATCAGTCTACTCTGAATCTTTAAGCATTAGACAAAAACAGCAACACGTTAACTTGTTCAGAGAAAGAAGCACAGAGAAGAACATTTTCTTTTGGAAACCTAGAGTTGTGTTCAGAAAGTCAAGAACCATAGTCAAAGAACCACTACCCACTTGCTAGAGAAAGATTGTGAAGGATGGTACCGCCTCTGGGAAGCTGGTCTGGGGTCTTAAATTGACTCACGGAAAAAATTTTGCAGCCTTCAGAGGCAGACAGCTGTCTATGCACCCACAAAACCCTCTAATTTAAGAAATAAAAAGCTGCTTGCTGAAGCCACAAATTAAATGAGTTTGTTTTCACATTAGGAATTCCTTGCCCTGCTGCACAGTGTTCCACTGATGCCACTAAATGTCTTAAGTATATGATCTAATAGAATTTGCCATACCCATGTTTGCTTTCACCAGATACAAATATATAGCACCTCAACCATGAATAACGGCAATAATAAAATTGTACTTACTGTAATCTCAGCCTTGCTCAGACAGATAGAGCCTCTGCAGCCATACTCTGTTTCATCTTCAGACTTGTAATAACTGAGTGTGTTGCTTTTCAGAACTACCCATCGATCCTGCCACCCATGAATGTAGTTGGTCCACTGTAAAAAAATTTTCCAGAGATCAGCTAATGGAAAGACAACAGTAAAAGAAGCATGATAGATAGTTTCTAGGCTTTTGAACACCCAAAGAAAAAGGCAGCTTATTTTTACAAGTTCTTCTCAACTGAGAACTTTTTTCTGCTCAGAGCTTCTAGAAGAATTTTACAAAGTCCTAAAGCTGCAAGAACTCAGTTGTTTTGAAGGGTCAATAAGACAACAGATGTCTGGACTCCAACTGCATTGCCAAGGCCAGTTAAAATAAAGGCAATAAACATACTGACAACACAAATTGAGGAAAGCAGGGGAGGGGAAATAACCCGAACATTAATGACTAAGGTGGGTTTAGGCACCTGATTTAAAATCTGGAGCTAGGCCAAATGATTTAAGCAGAACACAGAATCATTTATTTTATATAAAATGTTATATAAAGTTCTCTTTATATATATACAAACATGCCATTATCCCACAGTACAGTAAATAACTACTGTAGGCCTTAGAGAACTCAGTGCTTTATCAATTTAATATTGTCCATAGATACTGCTTTAGGTTTTAATTCTAACTACTTTCACTAAGAAGATATTTGTTCATCAGCAGACATCCAATCATGTTTTTGCTATTCAGATTTTTCTAGGGACTCCACATTCACACATTGAATAAAACCAATATTCCTGGAACAAAGCGTGGATTAATACTAGAGAGATCTAGGAAGAAGTGACCAAAATTTCTGATTACTATTCTTATATTTGTAATACCTTGCAGACTGCACTTTGTAGAATCATATGAACTTCACAGAATCATCTGATGCTGATAGAAAATCAGGACTATCCTATAATTCTGACAATACACAGATACTTATTAATCAATCATGGTGCAAATATTATAAATTTGATAAAAATAGAAATAAAAGTATCAAAACCAATCTTATCGTGCAAGCACTTCTTTGATTTTATCAAATGTTCTTTGATGAAAAACTCTGGTTAACATTTAAGTCTAACCTTTATTCAACATTTTGTAATCTAAAAAATGAGGGGGAAAAGTCAAGTAACAGTCTTGTTCCCACTTCAAACTACATACATTAGTTAACATATATTTCATAATTATGTGTTAACATTAGAAATAAGATGATGAGGTCTGAGGAAAAAAAATACAGCTGAGAAATTCCTAACAATTTTCAAATGTAAGCAAGAGCTCAATTTGCTCACCAAATACAAAGCCCTTTTTCATCTCTTAATACATCTAATTGCTAAATACAGCTTTACTTAAAGAAAGCTTCAAGTGTGCTTGGTGCATGAAGTGGTAGCACAAGCGGTCATAGAGGTATGTTATTTCCTGCCTTCCTCTATTCTTATCTCTCATGTTCCCAACTCCTCCCAAGATGTGAAAGGCAGAGTCCAAAGTTATCTGGGGGGGGTGGGGAAGCAAGCAAAAGCACCTTTCCTTCTCAGAAAAAGCTAAGAGAAACATATATAGCAGTGAATCTCGCATGTGCTGTTGCAATCAAAGCTTGCTGTTGCAATCCAAATGTGCCATGAATTAAGAGACTCCTTAAACTATACTTGGGTAGGCAGGAGGTTTCAGCAGAAAAAAGACCAGTGTTTTTCCAAGCATCTAGATTCTCATGCTTCCTGAAAGCCTCTTCCACACTGAAGTTCTTTCTTTGTATCTCTCTTAAAATCATTAACAGGAAACACAATAGAAAAAAGCCTAGTGTTTCAAAACATTTCAGAAGACCAGCAGGATATATTTCTAACAAGTTTCTCTTACCAAATTACTCCATTTCCTTCAAAGGTTTTCCCTTTACTGAAGGGCTGAACTACTAAAACACTACTAAGAACACAGTGAACTGCAGTCTATTTCTACAATTTTAGAACTTAACTATACACAGTAAGTTACTAAAAATAGATATTTCCTTAGTAGAAAGTTCAGTATGCTACCATTCCACTTTAATTAGTTTACCTCAATTATTACTGAGGTATTAACTAACAAAAGGTAACCTTATCCCTCAAACATATTCACTGCGACAGGTTTTGCCATACTTAACTATTCAGATTAAATTCCGGGTTCTCATGGGAAAGACAGTCTCTGCTACACTCAGCATAATCATCCAGAAAAGTAAGAAGTTTGCAAATACCTCAGCTACAATGTCTGAAGCCAGGGCTTCACCAGCTACCCCACTGAGAAAGAGCACCTGGACTTTATACTTTATTTGCAAACATAAAAATTAATTATATCCCACAAATTACTTCCCTTCTAACGATGGAAGCATCTTACCCAAGGAAAACTTTGCTGTGAAAAAAACGTAAACAAAACAACAAAACGACTCCAAACAAAAATCTCTTATTGTAACTGGTCTAACACCATCTCACATCCATCTCATCGCCTCCTTCCCCCATCTACTATTAGTTAAGATCTTGTAAAAGAAAGCAAAGATCTTTCTTTTCTCCTAACCATTTCTCTTATCTCTGAGGTCAGAAACATTTTCATGCTGGAAGGAGTTCACAAAGTCCATCACAATAGTGTGAGCTC
Organism: Ifrita kowaldi; assembly: GCA_013398055.1. Taxonomy (NCBI): domain Eukaryota; kingdom Metazoa; phylum Chordata; class Aves; order Passeriformes; family Cinclosomatidae; genus Ifrita; species Ifrita kowaldi. Next base: position 165,708 of record VZRS01003922.1, on the reverse strand, counting down.
AGTTATGGCTGTTTTCTACTCTTCCAGGGCAGTTTAAGATCTCTGTATCCCGTGCCTCCTACGTTGGCTTGTGCCCAGCCTCATCGCGTAGGGCAGGAAAAAAAATTCAAAACACAGTGCTTTAATCTTACACATATTTCAATGTTATTCTGAATATACTTTCTACAATAAAAAAATTAAATATCCGTATTCAAACTAAGTAATTCAATATTCAACTCCAAAGTACTTCCAAAAATAAAATTTCCCAGTATAGACCCACACATACTAGGAAGTCACCTTATTATCAGCGACAAAAGAGAAAATAATTATGGTTATTTTTAAAAGGGGAAACAAGGCGTAGAGCCATTTTCCTTTTCCGCTCCTCCAGTTATCTCTTGCCACAAGAGTATTTCATAGCCCTGTTTTGATACTTGCAATAAAAGCCGTGCCCGCTCCCAAGGAGCCACCACTGGCCGCTGGTGCCTCCTGGAGCTCCCGGGTAGCCGCGACACCCAGGCCCGGCGCCGCTCCGGCCGGAGCCCGAGGCGCGGGGAGACGCCCTTCTGGCGCGGCTGCCGGAGCCCNCGGCCCCCCCGCCATCGGGCCCCTCGGCCCGAGCCCCCGGGGCGGTCGGGGCTGACAGCGGAAAGGGTGGGGGGCGGCAGGGCGCAGGAACGGGGTAGAGGCGGCTTACCTTGCTGAGCACCCCGCAGAGCTCAACAGGCAGTCCGAGCTCGGTCTCCGGGTCCTCCTCGGAGCCAGAGGAATTCCAGCTCTGGTTGTCCGACATGGAGACCGGAGCCGCAGCCACCGCCGAGCTGGAAAAGAGCCGGAGCGGCCCCCGCCCACAGCAGCCTCCTCCTGCCGAAGGGACCGGAGCGCCGGGCTCTACCCGAGCGGGTGCCGCCACCGAGCGCCGCCCGCCCCTGCCAGCGACTGGCCGGCAACCAGGCTCACAGCCCCGGGCTCCCCTCGCCGCGGCCCCGCAGACCCCGCCCGCGGACAGAGCCACAACACCGGGCAGTGAGGGGAGGAGGGGCGAGCGCGCGTCCGCCTGCCGGGCACCCGCTCAGCGCGCCGCCGCCGCCGCCATCTTAGGTGAGGGGGGCGTTCTATGCCACTATCCACCAGCACCCCGCCCCGCCGCGGCACCCCACGGGAGTTGTAGTCCTGCCCCGCACGGCCGTGAGCCCTGGAGCCATTGCCCTTCGCTCCTGCCGCAGGACGTGCTGGGAGATGTAGTTTCACTCCAGCGGTGGACGGCCGCCATCTTGGTTTTGTCGTTCATGCGGCGGCGCCGGCGGGTCTCGCCTCAGTGCCCCCAGGTGAGGGGAACTCCGCTACCAAGGGCGACGGTGCTGCCCGGGGCGATGTTTGCTTTGTCTTTTGCGCGGATGTATTTGCTTTATCTTTAGCGAGGCGAAGCGTCTCTGCGGCTCTGTTTGCTTTCAAGGGTGAGGAGATGTAGCCTCTCTTCCTCGCCTCACACTGGCGGGAACGTGGGGGGACAGTTGAGGGGGGCGAGCGCCAAACTTTTCCCTAATCAAAGATGGTGGAGCCGGCGAGAAGGGGCGGGAGATGCTGCCGGCTCTAGGTGAAACGTGAGGGGAGGGCGGGCCGTCCGGTCCCGTCCGTGTCGTGCTTCCCCGGCAGTGCCCAAAGGCGTGGGGTGGGCAGAGCGGGCGGAGGGGTGGGTCAGCTTTCGGTTTGGCTGCGAGATACTACGGTGTCCTGTCATCCATTTATTAAACTTCTTTCGTAGTTTAGGGAACAAAACACTGATTTCTTTCTGCAGACTTAGTCTGAAATACGTTTTTTCGTCGATATTTATGGGTGGAGATATACTTGTAGAAAGGAAGAAAGAAAACCCTGCTGAACCTGTCACTTCACGATTTGTGGACAGTGGATATAGTGGTTTGGGAAAGACTTAAGGTTTGTACTAACTCGTGATATCTTGGGCAGGGGAGTGTTGGTTGAGGAAATTTCAGTTTTGGAAGATAAACTTCTGTGTATGTTGCAAGAGCTGTGCTGCATAATTCTGCTTTCTCTGACTTCCTCCTTATGACAAATCATTGTGTAATTTTCCCGTGTTAGGCTGTTCGAAAGTTTCTATTGAGGGTTTATTATTTTTTTGAAAGAGCGTTGACACAGCTACGTATATGCATTCTCTCTATATAGCAGCTAAAAGTTAATATTTGTACCTGCTCAGAGTCTCAGATATAAAGATATCTACAATGAATGCAGAACTGAGGATGATTCAAAAGGCAGCATCATTGTCCTAAACTATTAGAAATAAAGAATTGTCATAGACATCTTAGTATTTGTGTAATCACCATGATGCACAGGAAAAAACTTCTACAGAAGTCTACTGTGGGTGCTGCTTTAGACAATTTTCTAATATATCAAACGTTGCCAAAAAACAATGTTCTTTGACTCACTACGTGTTCGGGAAGAAACCAAGTGCAATTTCCTCTTCTTAGCGTTGGTTTCAATGTACTGTATTTGTCAAGCAGGCTTTGTAAGTATTGATATGTATGCAAATAATTTTTAGTTCTTCTCTGCAACATGTTGTTCAAGTTAAGTAGCGTCACCTGTAAAACCAGTTGTGTTTTCCCAGCTAAACTCTGAATGAACTTCTTTTCAGGAGCTGAAGAGACATGTCTGAGCAAGTTCTTCTAGCAGTGGCAGTGGTGTGTACACAGACATTCCCTGTCATGCTTTTGGTCTGAAACTATTCACTTAGTTACAGAAGTAGCTTGGGTTTTTTTTCTCCCTCCAGAACATTGAACCAATCAAGTGTTATAAACTAAAAATGTCTTGGGTAGATATTTTTTTGGGTTGTTCAACAAATATATCTATCCTTTTTAGAGAGAGTACTTGTTTGGACTATTGATTGTGGCTAGCATATAACAAACTTTAAATGAAAAAATATTGGAGGCTAAAAGGTTTGCCTTTTCAACTTTTTGTATAATGCATTGGCTGTGCTAGGTAATAAATCATCTGTCACAAGTTCCTAATGTGTCTTGTTTTTCAACAAAGTGTCACCAGTTTATGTTCTGCCAAAAGCTCTATTGGGATTGTGAATACCTAGTGTAAATTACCCCTTCTGTCTAACGTTCTGACTGTTTTTTAAAAGTATAGCATACTGTCTGTTAATGAGATCAGGCCATATCTGTATCAGCAAGCATGGGGCGCAGTGGGAGTAGATTTGTAAAGGAAAGATTTAGTGCTGAGGAGTTGAAATTGCTTTGAGAGGTGTTTTTTTCAGACTACAGTAGTTTGATCCCTTGGAGGGCACCTACAATAACAATTGTTGTTTAGCAGGTGTGCTCTGGAAGAGCAGTCTTCCAGTTGTGTATAGTTTGAAAACAATCTGGTTTGCCTGTGCCAAGACCAACCCAGGATGCAAACCAAAGCATGGGAAATGGATAAAATCATACTAGTATCCTGATGCCTTTGCTCCTCTCTAGCTCCTTCTATACCTTTTCTACTGAGCCTTTATTTTGTGCTTCATTGCTGCATTTGTTCTTTCATAGCAAGTGCCCCTGTACTCGGTGTGTTCCCCTTCTAGTGTCTTAGGGATTGCAAGAAGTTTACAAATTACTGTTTTAAGCTGAAAGAGTCATCAGCTTTTTTAGAACAGTGGAACAGATAGTGTTCTGTATTGCTGATACACTACTTGTAGTACAAAAATGAGGGATGTTGACTTTTACTTCTAGGGATGGCAGTCATAATAAGCACTGTCAAGTGGGTAACTTTATAAATACCGTTATTATTTTCTACTCCCTTTTTGTATATGTTCTTTCCACTGCCATACCTTCTATTTTAGGGTGTTGATTTTATGTTTTTAAAACAGTCACTTTCTTTTAAAACATCACTTTCTCGTGTGTTCATTCTTACCATTATGTTTGTTCTGAAATTTAAGACTATTTTTCTTAAGAGGATCCTTAAAGGAGCTTTGTTCTGCCACAGCATACTGCCTAATAGCATAGGCTCAGAAATATTAATGGTTCAGACACTTTATTCTCAAACAGTTTTGCTCTCTGTGAATCACTGTATTAGGCTTTTATTTCTAAGTAAAAAAAATTAAATAAACCATATATGAAACCTTACGTGAATGCTGGCACTAAACATGTCTGTAGAAGCCAGGTTGCAGGAAACTATGCTACCTCTGGTATAGCTTTTACTGATGAATGTTCAGTTTTTTCATTATTTTCTTTATGGGTTAAACTGCTAAAGCATTTGTTTTCAGTAACCTAGAAGTGCAAGGATAACTTAAAGACTTGAGATAAATCTTTGAGTTGAAAAGGTCTGTAAAATACTGAACAGACACAGAGGAAGATACTGTGGTCCTTTGTCCTTCGAATAAACTTAGATGTTCTAAAGACATGAGGATTTTTTGACAGAGAAACTAAAAGCAGATTTTAGAACAGAATTGCATTGCATCTTGCCTGCAGAAAATTGATAGAGGATGAGTATTCCACTTGTTTTACTTGCGTCACTCTTTGCATAAGCAAAGAATTATTCAGGCAGTTTGGTGAATGGCATAAAATATTTTGACATTTATTTTTGAGCATTGTCAGAAGCAGTCTCTATTAACTATTTACTTTCAGCGTGAATTATTTAATTTTTAAAGAATGGATTTGTCTGTAATTTGTTACATCTTAAAGTCAGTGAATATACAGAAGACACAATTCTAGGACCTTGTTTTTTTCAGGGCTTATTCCAGGTGTTTGTATAGGATGTATGTTTTTGTAAAATGCTGAGTCAGCTGCTGCTTTAGAAGTAGTCTCATTCATCTGTGTCAGCTTGAGCATTTGGAATTTTCACTTCCATTAATTCTGGCCAGTTTTCTGTTCAGTATTAATTTATTGTGTGTTCTGGCTTGCTACCTTTGTAAAGATACTACATCTTTATTGGAAGATTCTTTTTTCTGAGGAACTTGTTTGTATTGTATTTTGAGAGAGAGAGAGAATAGTGAAACAGTAGCCGTTTTGAATGTGCTAGTTGGGAATCTATGTGATTAACACCATGTATGTTAAATGGGTATGTATTAAATGCTGACAATACTTGCGCAGTTCCTTCTGCCAGTTCTTTTCTTGTAAGTCACTACAGGATTAGAACTGACAGGAGTTCTCTTCTCAGAAACCAGGCGTCTAGTAAAAGTCAGACCCCCTGTGGCTAAAAGGAATTGAGCAGATAGTTAGGACAGTCTGATGTGCTTCCTTGTACATGTCTTTAGTGATGATTTGCCTGCTGAGAAAGACTTCAGAGGAACTGATACTTAAAGCATTATCAGAGGAACATGTTTTCACAGGAAATGAGAGTTAAAGAGTTTGATAAATTTGATCCAGTCAGCCAGAATGTTTCCTTGCCAAATTAATGCTTACAAAAGACAGGTGCACTTTTTTGAAATTACACAATATGCATACTTTATATATGTATGTATTCTCTCAGGCACATGGTGTGATTCTTAGGGTTGTCCTATGCAAGTCCAGGAGCTGGACTTTGATGTTCCTTGTGGGTCCCTTCCAAATCAGGATATTCTATGATTGATATGATGTTACTGTGTTGGCATAATGTCCTTATCCAAGTAATGGATAAATCAAGTAGTATGAAATAAAATCACTGCTGGAGTTTGCAATGTGACCTTTTAAATATCAGAAATGTTGAAAATATTCTAGCAGGGTTGAATTTTCCTAGTTTGTTGAATTTATGTTTGTTATTATCTTAGAAATTCAAGAAATAAAGCAATACATTTGTGGGAAACCTATTGTTCAAAGGGCCTAACTATGGATACATTATTTTCTTTACCTTTCTAAAGGTGGGTTAGATGGGTTTTAGTTATTTAACAATGCATGTGTTGCATGCCCAGCATGGATGAAGATACTTCTCTGCAGTGAGTGGAGTAAGAAGTGTGGTACATAGCTATGAGTTCAATCTGAATTAGCAACTGGAGTAAAACCCAAGTGTTATCCATTAAAAATGCTTATTTCGATGAGTTCTGGCCTTATTGGGAAGGTCTCATGTAGTCTCTCTTTTTTATTACTTACAGTATTGTTTCAGTAGTACCCAGAAGCTTTGTTTTGAGTTGGCTTCCAGCTGCAATCATTTCCAGTGCAAAGGAGACATTAAAAAGGTTGGGAATGAGAGTTACTCTTGAATCAGTCTGCATGGCTTTTTTGTTCTGCGTATCACTGTTGAGTTCATTGTTCTTCCAGTTCTCGTCAATGCTCGGCAAAAAGTAATGAAGTAGATAAGTTATTTCATGCTTACTTGTGAAGTATAGTCTTTGGTACAAGTGAATTTCATTTCTCTCACAGAGTATCCTCATTCACTTGTAGCAGAGTGTAACAGCTTTCCACATCTCTTGTCAAAACAGTTTTCCTTAGGTTGTTTGTTTGTTTGCTTTAATTTATTGTTTGTATTGGCATTTTGTAGTATTTTTGTCTGTTTATTTTTAAGGACTTTATTTCTTATACTTTTATTCAGTATGTGTATAATTTTCTACCTAGTGTGGATTTTATACTTTACATTTATATAAACCAAAAGGTTTTGCAAATAGGTAAATATGAGATGTCCTGTTTGAGATGTAGAACAGTAATTGCCCATTAGTTTAAGGGGTTTGGTAGAGGAACCTGCTTACAGTGCTAAGGTGAATTCCATGTCAATACAAAAGAAAGTTGCTGCAAAGAATGCTTATTAGTAACTTTTTTCTTGGTAGCATTCTCACTAGGAAAACACACTTATCCAGCTTGCTTATTTTATTAATGTTATTTGTTTTGGCTTATGGGGTTTTTGATTGGTGCAATTGTTTATTGTGGTGAAGTGAGGGCCTGGCAAAGTTTTTGATGTAACTGAAATTGGGTATTTTGAGTCTTAAACTGCTGAATTGCCCTTTTACTGAAGATATAACCGAGCTGGATTATTTAGTATTTGGCTTTTCAGGATCTGTTGAATGCTTATGAAGTATTCTAGGAGTTTCACATTATTCACAACTTCACTTCTACATGGATGTGATTATCTTAATTGTTTTAAGAAAGAAATTTTTCCACCTATGCTCACAGTGAGTGCTCCAAACTTTAGTAGATTTTGATAATCAGTCATTTTTTTAAGTTACCATAAGAAAAATGAAAGACTTGCGATATTTGACAGGAAGTTTTTTTCTGTCTTTTCTTCTCTCTGGTGTTTTTGATACAGTCCTAACTTTAGCAGCATGCAACTTTTGGACATGGAGATCTGTATTACACCACCCTTGATTTTTTGTCAAAACCCTGAGGAGTGATTCTTTGTGGTCAAAACTGGGTGAAGTCTTAACTTTATAATTGTTGTGCTTTCAGTACTTTTACAGAAATGTTAACACTTTGACCTTGTCATGGAAATGATTGGTAATATTGGTTTTCTTCTGATGTAGCCTATGTAATGACAGGATTCCAGAAGCTATTGCTTTATCCATTCTCTACATTTGCAAATCAAGTTAGGTGTTATAATTTTGCTTTGTTCTTGCTAAAGTTATAATGCAAGAGTTTAAATAAAGGAATCTCTGAAATATTTTAATTGAGAGAAAATAGGAAGTTTATTTTGGGCTCTTGCTACCATAAATGTTGTATCAGATTTTGATGAAATGTAATTGAAGGCTTTTATGTGTTTTACAGAAATTAAGAAAAATATTTAATTTAGATCCTTATTTTAGCCATCCTGAAGATAATAATTAAAAAATCATTTGGGAAAGAGTCCCCAATATTTGTGTTGCTATTTACAACATTTATTTAAAGTTTTTTATATACCTTGAAGACTTATGCAGGACAATTATGGTGTGAAAGAAGGTCCTTTATGTCTGTACTATATGTTTTAATTCCTATGTTTAGCTTTTGAGCTCTGGGCTCAGAAAGGGCTCTGAGCTGTCTGCTGTCTAAGTAGACAGTTGTGTATATTAGTAACTGCTTTGCACCTCCCATTGTCATGAGCATCTGTGGTAACAAAGATATCAGAATTTGTTTTATTTATGAGGACAGGCACACAACTTACATGCATTAAATAATAAGTCAGTATGGAAAGAAATTGTTTTCCAAGCTTTTCCATACTGGTGTCATTTTCCAGTCTTCGTGTTTCTTCCCACATTGTTAACGCTGTCAACAAAAGATGAACTGTTAACATACTTTGCGAATATTAATAATGTGCATAATAACACTACGTCTACTGAACTGAATATTCTTAGAAATATTTTGTATATTTTGCATTATTTTATTACATGGAAATTGTAATATAAAGGCATTTAACTTTTCACCCAGCACATCGGGTTTCTGTTGCTGGAATTGGAGAATTTTTAATGAAGGCAGGTTGGAGGAGTGGCACAGGATCAAATACAAGCAATTTCCTTTAGGTTGGTTCAGTCAACTGTTAAAAAAAATACTGAATTTGAGTGAAGGTAGAGGCATTTGAAATTAAATTGTTGCTCTAATTTTATTGCCGTGTCAATCTCCTGACACTTTCAAATACTATATAACCCTGTCTTGCTAGTTCAGTTGAGTTTCTATGCCTGTTTCTAGAAGAGCTTGATTACAGTTTTATTGGTGATCTTTTTCCACTTGTAGGCATCCCAGCTTACTCATAAAACTTTCTTCACAGTTATGGTATTTTGTAGTTCCTTTCAAATTTTTTGTTTGTTTGTTGATTTGCTTTACATTAACTGTTGACATTCACTGCCAAAGTCTTTATCTTTAGAGGTCCTTCCTTAGTAATTGGAAAGTTATCTCCTTCCACTTACATGTCATTTTCCTGCTTCCCCTCATTTCCCAATCACAGGAATAATAGGGTAGTATATTGTTGTAGCCTGCCTTCACAGACTTCTCTGGTTTCACACCCCACTTGCTCAGTATGATACTGAGAGAGATGTCATGTTTTCTATTAGAGGAAACAGCTCAGTCTCGCAACAACTTCTTGAGGTGACAGCATGCCAGAAGTATGTCGCTCTGCATAGACTGTTTCGTTAGCTTCTAGTCCCTTACCCACTTTTTCCAAGTTTTTTTAGCAAAACAGTTTATAACATCGTGTTACCACAAGTTCAGTGTTTTCTCTAGCCTAATTGAAACAGTTACTAGGTTTCTACATTGACATTTTCTTCACATTTTGTACAGTTTAAAACTCTGCTGCATCTCTGTTATGTTTAAACACTTTCATTTTTGTCTATGGCCAATGACCACTGGTCTTATCTGACAGTACTGTATCAGTTGTCTTATTGTAGCTATTGTGATTCATTTCAATATGTTAAATATTTTATGGATTTTTTTTTCAGACCTGTAAGTGTGAAACCAAGATAATGTTCAGATTCTCTTCATATTAAGCAGCTGGAAATTGTATCACCTGTTATTCATGTTTTCCCTTCTATACACCTGTAAGCTCTGGTGGAGAACTAATGTCATGTGCTCAGATAAATGTTTTCTTCTTAATTTCTGCTAAGGTACTGTTTGATATTTACATCTTTTCTTGTCTGGGACTAGCAATGTATTTTGTTCCACACAATAAACTTAGAAGATAAAATACACCAAGTGATCGCCATTTATGAGACTTTATAAAGACGATTTTTTTTTCCATCACTGGTATCATCATGGTATATTTTTTTTTATTGTTGGGTACATAATAATGAGATAGAGAAGACTTTCTTTTGACTAACATAAATTAGTTTTTAAAGCCTCTGCTATAAACTGAGCCTTTAAGAGTGCTCACAGTGAGGAAGGGGGAAGATTTGTACGTGCTGGGGGGAAAGACACTTTCAGGAATAAGGAACAGCTAAAAACATTTTGAAAATACTAGAATAAGAAATGGAAGTGTGTTGGGGAAGATGGAACAGGAAAGCCTTATAAGTATGATTGCCTGGCAAAAGATGCTGAGAATATGGAAACTATAAGCGAGATTGAAATGAAAGCATACTTTGAGATACCAGGCCTTAGTTACTGAACAACTGGAAAACAATGGTATGGCTGACTGAAGGTAATCCCCTTTTGATTGAACAATACGTTCTGCTAGCAGACAGGTCCAAGGGTCAGAGCAGACACTACTAGCTTGGCAGAAAGGGTCCAAAGAGTAGTTTTTGGGATTTAAAATGTAAAGCATTATGGTAATGTAACAATTCTTATAGGCTGTATGTAAATGCTATAGGATTTGTACCTTGTACTAGATTGGTTGATGAAAATTAGAATATTCAAGACAGAAGAAGATTTATTGTATTGTAAATGAGAACCTCGCTCTCTTACACTCTTGCTCTTATGCTGTTACTCTCTTGCACTTCTTTTTCTTTACTCTCTTGCTCTCTCTTGTTTCCTGCTTTTCTGGCCTGCTTCCAGCTGTGGCTGGCAGCTCCAAGCAAGTCCCCTGTACCCCGCCTTTCATAATAAACCTCATGCTCTAAGACCTGGCTTCAGAGGTTTCTCGTCTCCATCCGTCCCGACTGTCCAAACCGACCAACACATCCCACAGATGTGATCATGATCATTCCTGTTTCTTGAAGGCAATGAGTGAGAAAAGAAGCAGGGAGAATAGTGGAGGGATATTTACTTTGATTAAAGTATTTCTTGGAAATGTTGCCCGTTACTGACTAGATATTGCCAGTAACAGTGGAATTACTGGGACCTAATTGATACAGGGGTGCTTATAAGTGTGAGATAGAGTTTGGAATGTTGTTCGGGATGCAGTGCTTTTTCCTTTGATTGAAGTCTAACAAACCTTTTCTGATAAATGTGCACGTTAACTGCAAGAGATTGTCGTATTGTAGCTGAAAAATTTATGAAGATGTTCAGCATTGTAGTTGTTTATTTGATAAATAGAAGTAAGAGCTGTGAAGCCACTCCTGTTCCCAGAAGCTCAAGTGTTACTAAAGGGTTAAGAGAAGAGTTCTGGTCTCTACATCAACTTCTGTTCTTTGTATATAACCCTGTGTATAAACACAGCATTATGTAACTGATCTTGCGTTTTTCAGCAGACACCATAAATAATAATCTGAATTAGTAGCATATGATTAAAATTTGGATATTTTTGACGGAACTTTTTTTGTAAAGATGGCTTTCTTTAATGTCTTGACTTCAGTTGGCTAGTATGTTTCAGTAGAAGAACTTCAGGAAAATATGAACATTGCCATCATTAATTTGTAAAAGTTACTCATATGATTCTTTAGTAACAGAAATTCATCTCTAAATGCAAAAATACATAATGACCTTCTTATGTTTGGTTGCTAATGAGGCCCACTTAAATCCTGGCATGGGAAAGTGGCATTTAAAGGAAAAATGACACACTCTTAGATTTGTGTAATTTGTGATTGTTTAATAAAGCTGCTGGTTTTGCTTGAAAGGGTGGGGCTTCTCCAAATAGGAAGGGTTTCTGTCACAGGGCGCAGCATAAAGTTGAGGAGTGAATGTCCATTTTGCATGACATAAAACTGAAGAAGTTTATGAGTCAGTGACTTGGAGTAGGAAGAAATTATTTCTGTAGGCTTTTTCAGTAATAAATATATGTTAAATAATTTATGCCATTATCACACTTGGACTTTTTTGCAGGGCCTGCTGCAATATGACAAGGAGTAGTGGTTTTAAACTGAGGAGGATTGGTTTACATTAGATATTTTTTTTTTTACAGTGAGGGTGATGAAACACTGGTGCAGGTTGCCCAGAGAAGTGGTGGATGCCCCATTGCTGGAAACATCTGATGTCAAGTTGGACAGGGCTCTGAACAACCTGATCTGTAGTTGAAGATGTCCCTGCTCATTGCAGGGGATTGGACTTGGTGACCTTTTAAAGGTCCCTTCCAACTCAAACTATTCTATGCGTCTGCTTGTTCGAATCTGGCAAAAGTAAGACCACCAGTTCATGCTACAGAAGATGAAATTTGCTTTCTTTATTTTTTTGCAACCAATTTAATAACTAAACAGTTTACCATATAATTAGAGACTATTGAGGATTCAGCAATTTACTTTCATAAAGAACAAGGGAAGATGTCAGAAGTTCGGATATCAGAAGTATCTGCGTGTATAAGAAATTACCAATGGCTGTAGTTGAGTAATACAGGCCAACTACAAGTAATAATGGCAAAAAAAGAGTGCATTAATTTTACTCTGAATTAGGGTTTTATTCAAAACTTTTAATTGAAGCCATCTGTTTTTAAAAGATGAGCTCTGACACAAACAAAGGTTCTGAATTTGAGCTAGAAATTCTGGAAAGGATTCTACAGCTTGTCTCAAGCAGGGATGATGACCAAATGAGCAGTGGTTTTCTTCAATATAAAAATATTCCTTTTTTTTTTCTTTTAACGTTATAGTGAGAAATACTTTGTGTTTAAGGCAGTAATGTTTCATCTGACAGGATGATGTACAGGCATAAATATCATGTTCATTTGTAAGGTACTAGCCTTTACCTGGGGTTGGTTTGTGCTCAATTATTTCTGTAAGGGAGGTTTTAAAAGAAAATGGTTTTAATTTAATAAAAAAAATAGAGTCTTACTGTCTCCAAACACTGATAGAGTTACAGGCAGTTTTATGTGGTGAGTGTGGCAGGTCAGATACTTTGCAGGAATACGAGTCTTCATATTTCTGATAAGTATGTTATTTTCCAAGTTAGTATAAAATACTTATTCAATAAATAAAGCAAATGAATTCCAAAACTTAATTATTGTTCAGTTGGAACGTAAATATTTGAGTACTTTTTTTTCAGATATTAAGTCATAAAACGGGTACTTGTTTTCCGGAAGTACAATGGATGACATGAAAAAAGCTGCCAACAGCTCTTGCAGTGATGGAGTTCTACTCAGAATGGGCCTTAATGATAACAAAGCTGGAATGCAGGGGTTGGATAAGGAGAAAATAAATAAAATCATCATGGATGCTACTAAGGTTGGTTTGATTACTTTTTTCCTGGGGCTTTATCTGTAGTCCAGTATTGTAAAGCTCTCTTCCTCCCTTCTGCAAACTTTATCCCTCACATGTGTGTATGGATGACATCTTCTTAGAAGAAATTCATATGTGGGGAAGAAGGGGAGGGACCGTATTTTAGCATGCTGTAGGGTATTCTTGGATTCATTCACAACGACATGGAGGAGTACAACTAAGTATATGCTTAAGGGCTCCCTTTTTGTCCAAAGCAGTATATAAATATCACAGCATTTTCCAGAGGTAATTATGAGGGCTGCAGCTTCCTCTTTTTCTCCCCCTTTCCATTCCTTTTGTCCACCCCATCATTAATCAGCCAAGCAGATTTACTTCTTTTGGTCACCTTCCTGTAACTGATGAACTTGATATAATCAAGTTTTTCTAGTACTTTCAGTAGAATTTCTTTGTGATTACTGCCTGTCTTTGTGACTGTGTTCTCAGTATTCAAGAGAGGCGGCCAGTAGTATGCATCTTTGTGGTAAAGATCCACAGAGGCCCTCACAAATCTACAAACCTCTGAAATATTAGTCATCCTAGTTGTTGTTGGAGAGTTCATATAGAACAATATAGGGATAGCACTTTATCTGAGCAACTCAGATAAACTCAGGATTTTCTTACTTTTTCTTGCACAAGCGTGTATTTTATTTGGTGTCACTGTGGCCCGAGATTATGTACTTCGATGTTTTCCTCATGAATTCTGTGTTGACTACTATTGCTCTGTGGTGATCTGCAGGGGTGAGGCAGAGGGAAGGAGAAAACATGCTGCAAACAGTTCTTATTTAACAAGCTTTTTTTTTTTTGCTTGCAATTTCACATTGATGATATTTTATATACTATCAAGCTCCTTATTGATTAGATATTTCTTCTACTTACTGTGTTTACTCCTTCTTGAAAACAGTGCTTTGTCAGACATATCCCAAATAATTATATTTACATAAATAATTTTGTTATAGCAATTACTTTTTCATTTCCTGGTATGAAATAGAATGAACTCTAAAACAGGCTTTCAAAACTGACATACAGGCATCTAACTAATTGAATATATTTATGTCAAAAAAGTGCAGAGTTTATAAATGCCAGATACACATCAAGAAATCTGAAAAGAAGCATTGATTCTTTTCCTTAAGCTTTTCTATAATCTTTAAAATGACACCTACAGACACTACCCATAGCTGTATTTCAACAAGATTTATGGCATTCCAACTGTGAAATACTGCAGGAGATGTAAAAAACTTAATAATAAAAAAAACTTGGTAATATATTGGGTTGCTTTCCACACCTACGTTTTGATACTCATTTCTTTAAATGAGTCTCCACAAGTCATATTTGATGGCATAGGGGAAAAAAAGATAAAAGATATATCTGATAGTCAAAGAAAACACACCCTAATTTGTTCTAATTAGATACTTCTCCTAATGAAACATGATGTATTACACCCCTGCCATTCATCTCTTTTATAATTATTGTAAAAGTGGATATTTTTGCTTTTTATATAGATGCCTGAATCTGACTTGACTATGGCTGAATTCTTGGTATCCGTGACAGTTTAGTAGTCAGACACTTTGACCTCAAAATTTGTTCATTTTTGCAGATTTTACCAGGTAGTTCAACAAAAGCCTTTTATTGCAAACATTATTTCACTTATAAGCTAAGAGATGTTGCAAGAGAAGTATTTTACTTTCTAGTTTTGAATTTTTATCCTTTCTACTTCATTGTATGCCCTCCTTTCTTTGTAACGAGTCAGGAGGGTAAGTCACATTATACATTCTGTACATGATTATTGTCTTTTCATTACATCTCCTTGTATTCATGCCTTTTTTTGAAGGAGAAATTATGTATTTGAGAGCAACAGGGCTTTTTTATACCCATTTGATTTTCATCATCATCTTCCAAATGGCTTCTGATTCTGCAGCGTCATTCAAGATTAAATGGCCAACAAAATACTCACAAGTGGATTTGACTTATGCAATGTCATTGTATATTTCCATATATATTAAGCTATGTGGAAGTCTGAAAAAATGCTTAAATAAATTTTTATTAGAGTTTTATACTCCACACCTTGGTGTTGCAACAATAGTTTTATCTACTCTTTTTAAATATTTCTTGTCAAGTGTTAGACTGAATAAACATAGAAAGTTCTCTGAACTCATTTGAGCAGGAGAAATATATGTGTGTCATTTGAAGAGAGAGATGTAAAGAGCCAGTGGTTTTTTAATTGTATTTTTATATGTAAGTCCAAAGCATGCATTAGAAACCATTTCTGTGTTTTGTGTTTTTTGTATTTAAAGATCGAATGTGGCTGCTTAAAGACAAGATAAAGACAAAAAGAAAAACAGTGTTTTTGTGATTTTTTTCTTTCAGGGTTCTAGGTTTTATGAAAATGAACTTAAGAAAGATCAACAAGTTAACCAACGAATTGAAAAAATGATGCAGCTAAAAGAGAAAATTACAACACAACAGCTCTTGAAAGCACAGCTGCAGGTACTAATCTTCTAAAGACTTATTGGAGTAAATGTAGGATCATAACCATTTTTGTGTGTTCTGGTTTATTGCATTAAATTTTGTGATAGGCGCAATGTTAAACTACCATTTTGATGTTAGACATACAAGGAAAAGTGCACGGTATTTTGATGGTGTCATCTTAATAAAAACTTGCTGGAAGAATAGTTTGTAAAATTACTCTGAAATGTTCTCTAAATGAGTAAAATGAAACAAATTCATTCCTGTTCTTCCAAGTCTGATAAGTTTAAAGTGATGTCGTTACGGTTTCTGTAAAGGTTTGCTAAATACTTTGCTATTAAGTATCATATCACTAACGGGTTTTGAATTTACGTATATTTGTGTTCGTGGCCTGCAATGGAATGAGAAAGATCACAATTGACAACAATTCTGGGTATAATTGATGCCTTTACTAAGCTAATTAATGAAAAATCATCATGGCAAGCAGTCACAAGAAATACAAGTGTCCTGAACTAGACAGATGAAGAGGCTTTTCTCTTTTCAAGTGCTAATGGTAGATAATAGTCTCCAAAGTATTGCAGTGTATGAAACGTTAAAAGAAGGGTTGCACACCAAATATTAACTAGGCACAACAGAATTAAAATTCCTTGTAGGAGCTGAATTCCTTTCCATATTCATTTGTGCTGTGATTCAGTCTTTAATTAAATGATTGCTTGCTAGTTTTCCTTAACAGGATTCCTGTCTTATTCAGTGCACATTGCAGACAGCATTCACTGAGGGGGATATTATTCAATATTTTCTGTTGTCCTCAATGTTCAATGGGTGGCCCCAAGCTTTATTTGTTGAACTTGAGTCTAATCCAGTTTTGAATGCAGAATTACTGATTTCCTAATAGAGTTTTTATGTTGTACAACACATGCTGTGAATTCTTAATTCTTGCAATATTCCAGTAAAGTATAGTGATATTTTGTTGGTTTGTAGATGGGGAGCTGAAGCACATGAAGATTAAACACATCCATTAATTTTCAGTGCCATTGTGAGGATTTGAGGTTGAGCTTTTTTTGGTGTACAGCCTTTTTTGTTGATTTCAGATTGCAAATCACTTCTGTACTTTAGATGCCAGTGTTTCAAATTTGTGCCCAGAAAAGTTTGCCATTCTGAGTACCTCTGGAAAGTTTGTTGTACATCTGTATTGTTTTTAGTGAATCTTTAACATGGATTAGTTATGACTCTGCTTGTCCAAGTTTTTTTTTTGTTAACTAAGGTAGCTTTTAAGTAATTTAATTACAGAAAAAATACTTCTATTTCCAGCCTACCTTCACCAGAGAACTATTTATTTTACAGAGAATAGTCTTTCTTATAAAATGAATTACACGAATGACACAAATCCTATAAATAATATTATTGTACAGTTATGTAATGAGAGTATATGTAGTGCACATAGCGGAAGCCAAGAAATTTGTATTGCTTTGTCTACCTTCATGTTGTCTTTTTTGGAACTTGATTCCTTGATATTGCAACATAATTTTATAGCCTGTTAATGTTTCTTATGAAAACTGCTTTCTATAGAAGAAAAAAGAAACTCAAAGAGGTAAATTCTCCTATATGTGTCTTACTGGGACCCGGGTTTCAAATTCCATGTTTGAAATCTTTATGCTGCTTGCTGAAATAGCAGTCGTCTTTGTTTCCAATAGATAAACTGTGAAGTCAGCTGTCATACTGCATAAAAACTGTCATTAGTGGGGTATAGCATACACACTTTTTTGCTGGCTAATTTTAGGTCTTTGCTGCTATAAAAACATGTTGAAACCTTGGATTTTTGTTCTATTCCCTGTATGCACATAAACTCTGGTTCATTATTGTTGTTGCCCTCATTCTCCCGTCACAAATTCTGACCATTTTGTTCTTTCCTCTCCTTTATTTTAATTTACCATATCCTGAATTTTCCTTTCTTGTCCCACATCCACAGATGACCATCAGTCCTCTCTCCAAAGCAGTCCTTTTCCCATAGTCCTCATTGAAATTTGAGGACTTGGAACCAGTCTTCTCTCTCTGTATCTGATATTCTAATACCTCACCCTTTTTCTGTTACTTACCTGCTAGCTACATCTCCCCAGTCATCTACCTTTCACTTCTGCAAATCTTTGTCTTGTTTGGTTTTCTTAATAATTGCTGTGTATTGTTTAATCAACTCCATTCAGTTATGGATATAGGCAATTTTTATTATCATCTTCTCTATTGTTCTTATCTATTGAGTTTTTAACTCTTCTTTTTAGTACTACCTTCTGAAAAGAGAACCCGTTCCCCTAAAATTTTAAGTGGGAAGTATTCTGGAATAGAAAGGTGTCTGTATATCTACCTCTATGAATACTGCATGTTCTCATCTGCAGATGAAGTCTTGTTTGTAGAATGGTTAGAGGTTCAGGTATGGTTTCATAAGCTGGCAGTTGATTTAAGTACTGTAAGGTAAAACCAAACCAAAATGTCTCCACTTACTGGACTTTTGGACAAAATCCTGGTTACGTGGTGGAAGCAGTAATGTGCATAAAATGTAGAATCTGCAACATGATGCTGTCTTTTTTGCCATTAGAATGTGTGGAACTCCTTGAGATTCTGCCGTGATTAGTAATACATTAAAAAATATACACCTGCTATCAGATTTGGAAACTGCTGTACTGATGTTTGATGGTTTTTTTTAATCCATGTTGGGTTTATCCCTGATGTTAATTCTCTAAATAGTTACCATTGTCTTGCTTCTAATGACTTTTCTGTCTTGCTTTGAAAATTTGTGTATTCTACCATGGAATAAGAAAAAAGGAAAAGTTAGTCTTCAAATTGTCTAAAAGTTGCTATAAGGAAAATTAAGCTTCTAATTACAATTTGTACTTTTTAGTTGGGTTTGGTTTTTTTTTTATTATTATTAATCTAGCTTGGAAATATGTATTAAAAACTATCTCTATTTTACAAAGGGTGATTGAAAGCAGCTTTTTAAAACTTGTCAGCCTAGCTTGCATCTAAGGAATTACTCCAGAAATTTTAAGGAGTGGTTTTGTAGGTGCCCAGAACTCTCTGAGTAGATCTGGTTGTGTTTTGTTTTGGCATATTACTTGTATCAGTTGCTTTTGATGAAGAGTAATCTTTTTGTATTTCTTATTAGTTTAATGTAATAGTGCTTCATTCTTTAGATGTGCATGTTGGCTGATCAGTAAGTATGATGTTAGCAATATATATGGGGAGAAAAAGCGAAAGAGAAGTTTGTTGTAAATATGATAAATTGAAATACAGAAGTTAAGCAACTAGAGCAGCAATTGATGCTATTAATTAAACAATTTGAATTTGAGAGCAACCTGAAAGTTATCTATGGCATACAATTTAAAATAAGGATGCTTTTGATGGTTAAAGTGTGACATGAATCCTTGTGAATTAGTAATGTAATGGAAATAATGTAAATACCCCACTTTGTTTGTTTGAATAGCTTCCCCTTTGTGGTTTTGATTTGTCTGAACTAGTTTTCTCAGCCTCAGAGACCAAACATACTGTGCTCTTCTGTGTTGAGTAGCCTAGTTTAGCCAGTCTAGCATTTCCTCCCTCAAAGCAACTTGGAAAAAAACAAAGAAGAGACTTTGTAAATTATTAATCAGCAATTTAATTAGAACATTCTAAGCTCACTTGCCTTGGTTCAAGTGTTTTGAGTTCAAAGATGGTTCTTCTGGATAAGGTTTTTATGGTTTTTTATTAAGCAGCTCTGTTGAGGGAAATAAAAAAGAGAAGAACCATGCAAATTGCATGTAAACATTCCTCTCCAGGGCCATAAATGCATTATAGTAAGTCTAGAGGCATTTCTGTAGTGGTACCCTGATGTCATGAGAGTGTGTGTGTCCTTGTGCGTGCAAGCAAAGTGAAACTTCGGTTCCTTGTTTCTAATTCTGTTTCTTACTCTGTTATGCCATCAGGATTTTTTACTAGCAGTACCAGCCTTTGGTTGTGTAGATTGAGGTTGCCATAGTCGTCCATATAGTTAGGTAATCTTATTTTGATAGCACATTCTTTTTTTTTCTTTCTGTGTCTTCTCTTACTTCTAGAATGATGTGTGATGCTGCTGCCAGCAGTCATCTTAAATCAGTAGGCCTTAAAAAATTCACATGTCAAATATTTCACTTACATTTTTTCATGGCAGCACAGCTCATATCTCATTCATAGGTCAACAGTATTTCAGGAACAAGCACATGATCTGCATGACTTTTGGTAAAAACACAAGCAAATTAAGCACAATCAAAGCCTCTGCCTCACAACACTGTGGAGCTGATGTAGCTGTACTGCTCACAGCCTACTAGTAGACACACATCTTTAACATTTGGAGTGGAACACACTTTGTGTATAGGCTATTCTTTAAATAACTTGTAGTTTTCCTAGCAATCTAGCCTTATATGGTATGGGTTCCTGTAAAAAAAGTTGAGGAATTTTATTGAGGGTTTGACAGTAGCTTACTTTGTGGTAAGTGAACAGGTGTGTTTGAGACCTTATTTCTGACAAGACAAGATAGATGGATGTGTCCTGTGAGCTGCTGGTCTCCTCTTCACCTTTCTAGGCCAATTTTTTGAAGTGTGATAGCTTTATTTAGGAAAGTTGGAAATTCTTTATTAGCATGCTTTCATTTTTTTCAAATAACTTGTATTTCTAAAACTAAGAGCTTTAAGTAAAACTTCGCATTGGAGGGTCTTAAAAAGTTTCTGAATCAGATACATGGCTTTTGTGTCATGTTATGTGGGGTTTTGTTGTTTTGTGGGTGGAGTTTTCTGCTGATTTTGGCTGGGATAGAGTTAATTTTCTTCACAGCAGCTGACATGGGGCAGTCTGCAGTCATGGGGATTTCTGCTGAAAGCAGTGTTGATAATAATGAGATGCTTAGCTATTGCTGAGCAACACTTGCACAGAGCCAAGGCCTTTTCTGCTCCTCCCACCACCCCACCAATGAGGAGGGTGGGGATGCACAAGGGCTGGGAGGGGACACAGCCAGGACAGCTGTCCCCAGATGTTCACAGGGATATTCCAGACCATGTAACATCATGCTCAGCCTACAAAATGGGGTGTAGATGAATGAAGGATGGGCTTTTGCAGCTATGGCATTTGTCTGCCCAAGTAACTCCTATGTATGATTAAGCTGTTTTTCTGAAGATCGCTGGACACCTACCTGCTATGGGTAGCAGTGAATGGATTTCTTATTTTAATTTGCTTGCGTACACAGCTTTTGCTTTCTGTGATAAATTGTCTATTTCAACCCGTGAGTTTTCTCACTTTTGTTCTTCTGACTCTTCCTCTGTGAGGGAGTGAGTAAGTGGCTGCAGCAGCTTAGTTGCCAGCTGGGGCTAAACCACAGCTAAACAGCTGTGGTATTTTTTGTGGGGTTTTGGGGTGTTTTTTGTACCAATTGCTGCAGCAGTATTCTCTCTGAGAGCAAGTTTCATCCAAAGCTTTGTTGTTGCTGGTTTGGTGGGGATTTGGATTGTTGAGATTTTTTCTTGAACTATATGCAAGATGCATTTGAGTTTTTAGGATCGTCTCTGCTGTTGCACTTCTGCCAGGGTAGCAGTATTTCAATTACTGGTTTATTCTGTTCAGGTGGACAGACTTGTGGTAGAACTGGAACGGAGTCGTAACCTTAGCAGTACAATTGTACACATTGACATGGATGCCTTCTATGCAGCTGTGGAAATGAGAGACAATCCGGAGCTGAAGGAAAAACCTATAGCAGTGGGATCAATGAGTATGTTGGTAAGGCTGAATGTTAAACTAGTGCAGAAATCAATTACATTAATCTTAAGCCTAATAAACCATAGAATAATAGCATAAATATAACGACAGTGTTTTATANGCACATGATCTGCATGACTTTTGGTAAAAACACAAGCAAATTAAGCACAATCAAAGCCTCTGCCTCACAACACTGTGGAGCTGATGTAGCTGTACTGCTCACAGCCTACTAGTAGACACACATCTTTAACATTTGGAGTGGAACACACTTTGTGTATAGGCTATTCTTTAAATAACTTGTAGTTTTCCTAGCAATCTAGCCTTATATGGTATGGGTTCCTGTAAAAAAAGTTGAGGAATTTTATTGAGGGTTTGACAGTAGCTTACTTTGTGGTAAGTGAACAGGTGTGTTTGAGACCTTATTTCTGACAAGACAAGATAGATGGATGTGTCCTGTGAGCTGCTGGTCTCCTCTTCACCTTTCTAGGCCAATTTTTTGAAGTGTGATAGCTTTATTTAGGAAAGTTGGAAATTCTTTATTAGCATGCTTTCATTTTTTTCAAATAACTTGTATTTCTAAAACTAAGAGCTTTAAGTAAAACTTCGCATTGGAGGGTCTTAAAAAGTTTCTGAATCAGATACATGGCTTTTGTGTCATGTTATGTGGGGTTTTGTTGTTTTGTGGGTGGAGTTTTCTGCTGATTTTGGCTGGGATAGAGTTAATTTTCTTCACAGCAGCTGACATGGGGCAGTCTGCAGTCATGGGGATTTCTGCTGAAAGCAGTGTTGATAATAATGAGATGCTTAGCTATTGCTGAGCAACACTTGCACAGAGCCAAGGCCTTTTCTGCTCCTCCCACCACCCCACCAATGAGGAGGGTGGGGATGCACAAGGGCTGGGAGGGGACACAGCCAGGACAGCTGTCCCCAGCTGTCCACAGGGATATTCCAGACCATGTAACATCATGCTCAGCCTACAAAATGGGGTGTAGATGAATGAAGGATGGGCTTTTGCAGCTATGGCATTTGTCTGCCCAAGTAACTCCTATGTATGATTAAGCTGTTTTTCTGNTTTTCTGCTCCTCCCACCACCCCACCAATGAGGAGGGTGGGGATGCACAAGGGCTGGGAGGGGACACAGCCAGGACAGCTGTCCCCAGCTGTCCACAGGGATATTCCAGACCATGTAACATCATGCTCAGCCTACAAAATGGGGTGTAGATGAATGAAGGATGGGCTTTTGCAGCTATGGCATTTGTCTGCCCAAGTAACTCCTATGTATGATTAAGCTGTTTTTCTGAAGATCGCTGGACACCTACCTGCTATGGGTAGCAGTGAATGGATTTCTTATTTTAATTTGCTTGCGTACACAGCTTTTGCTTTCTGTGATAAATTGTCTATTTCAACCCGTGAGTTTTCTCACTTTTGTTCTTCTGACTCTTCCTCTGTGAGGGAGTGAGTAAGTGGCTGCAGCAGCTTAGTTGCCAGCTGGGGCTAAACCACAGCTAAACAGCTGTGGTGTTTTTTGTGGGGTTTTGGGGTGTTTTTTGTACCAATTGCTGCAGCAGTATTCTCTCTGAGAGCAAGTTTCATCCAAAGCTTTGTTGTTGCTGGTTTGGTGGGGATTTGGATTGTTGAGATTTTTTCTTGAACTATATGCAAGATGCATTTGAGTTTTTAGGATCGTCTCTGCTGTTGCACTTCTGCCAGGGTAGCAGTATTTCAATTACTGGTTTATTCTGTTCAGGTGGACAGACTTGTGGTAGAACTGGAACGGAGTCGTAACCTTAGCAGTACAATTGTACACATTGACATGGATGCCTTCTATGCAGCTGTGGAAATGAGAGACAATCCGGAGCTGAAGGAAAAACCTATAGCAGTGGGATCAATGAGTATGTTGGTAAGGCTGAATGTTAAACTAGTGCAGAAATCAATTACATTAATCTTAAGCCTAATAAACCATAGAATAATAGCATAAATATAACGACAGTGTTTTATATGAAGTGTGGAAAACCCAAACATAATAAAGGAAACAGCAGTTCTTAGACTTGTCCATGTAAGCTGGATTTTTCAGTAAAAAGTGTACTAATGAAAATTTAAAGTATGTAAGTAGATCAAAAGGCGGGAGGAGGGAGAGTGAAAGTGCATGTAAACTCTTAGCTTTGTCAGTCTTTTCTGTATGGAGATATGTGATTAGAATTTTATTACTTAATACTAAACTTCAAGAAAAAATTGATTACTGAACACTAAGCTTACCTAATCTCTCTTAAGTCCACCTCAAATTACCATGCTAGGAGATTCGGTGTTCGTGCAGCCATGCCTGGATTTATTGCTAAAAGGCTATGTCCACATCTAACTATAGTACCACTGAACTTTGAGAAATACAGCAAAGTGAGTAAAGAGGTAAGTCTCAAAGTGGTCTCTGAAAGTACACTCCAAAAGTGAGTGTACTTGTTTTTAGACTGTATTAATAATATCAGTTCTAGGTGATATGGAAAGTGATAATTTAAATATTAAACTCGTCAGTAGTGTGGCTTTGAACATAAGTTAAACAAAATATTGGTGCTTTTGGGCAAGGAGATGAAAAAGCAGTGCACTTACCCAATCTAGCAATTTTACTGAAGTTAGCAGTGATGCTGACAGAAGTTTTGAAAACCTCTGTGTAGTGAGCTAGTGGTAGCACTTGAGCTTTATTATTCTTAAAGGTTCAAAATCATGGAACATAATCTAATTACTAGGGAGTTGCAAGTACATAGGAAACATGGAGATGGTAATTTCATGCAATGCATAATCATACTTTTGAATACGAGTTACTGGAGAGAAAAACAAAGAGCATTACTGACTTATAAATGCAGATTAATTTTTTTTAAAAGAAGGGACTTGATTGAGGAAAAGAAATAGGGAGAAAAGAAACCATATTTTGCTTTAATGGAAGTGGTTTTACTTGATGCTGGGGGAAATAGTTATGACACCTGAAAGCCTGTTTAAAAAAAAAAAAAGGAGAAAAGGTCTTTTGTACATTTTAAATCACACTAGTGCATGACACAAGACTTTAATAGAATTATGTCAGGCCTTCTTTATTTTTATGAAGCCTCAGTCCCTTCACATATATAAAGTAAGGTTGATCTTACTTGGTTATTTTAGCTTCTGTAAAAAAAAAATGGCATATATAAATGTGCATATTTCAGAATGGGTTTGAACTTGTTAAGGATCTTGGATTTCATGATACGTATTCCACAATGTGTATTTCACTATGTGTATTTCATTTGTTGTTTGATAGGGTAAAGTATTAAAGTATAAAAGATTTGGCTTGGTCTGGATTTTTAGTTATGTTTTGCTCTTGGGATTTGGGTTGAAAATATTTAAATTTATTTTATTTTGTCTTTTAAAGTTCAGTAGTGAATCCTATCTTTATTCAGTTTCAGAAAGATGAAGTGCATGTGGACAAATGTTGTAATGCCTAAGAACTTGACCCAAACTGATAGGAAAAAAACATGACACAGTCAGGTTTTCCTCCAGGTTTAAAAAAAAAAGAGAGAGGCGAGAAGGTGGAGCTTTTGATTTGACCATTTATTTTGCTATGTTTCCTTCTAGACAGATGGACTTATCACTAAAGATTTCCCAATAGGTTTTGCCTGTGGCATTAACCACTGCTCTAAAATATTGTCTATAAATTCAGTTTAATGTAATTTAAAACTTAGAATTTTGTTGTTGCTGGTGGGATTTTTTAACCTTTGTGTATGTGATATCTGACACACCGAGCACAGAAAGCTGCATCAGTTTGTCTGCTTTACTGAGTTTCCAGGTCCCCAGTGTTTTATTCAGTGTCTGTGGACCTGGTATGCATGGAGTCCTTATACATTGATCTTAGTGTCCTTTGCAGTTAAATACAGTGCTCAAAATCTGTTTAGTTCTCACTAAGTATCTTGCTACTTGGAGAAGCACTACTGTAATTTTACAATATCAAGAAATAATTTGTACTGTAAGTATCTTTAATAGTTATTGATCATCTTGAAGTTTCATAGTACATTTGTTCATGTTCTAATTTTGTGTCAAGATCTGCTCTTACAGAATAAATTTCACTATATGTTTATCAAGGTTAGGGAAATACTGGCTGAATATGATCCCAATTTTATGCCTATGGGCCTAGATGAAGCCTACTTGAACATAACAGAGCACTTGGAGGAAAGGCTGAACTGGCCTGAAGATAGGAGAAGATTCTTTTTTAATGTAGAAAGCACTACAAGAACAGGTAAGCAAATTACTCATTTTTTTCATGAGGTCACCTGACACTGAGAAGACAGACTTTCTTTGTTTTAGGGATTTTAGGCAGAACCGTGAAAGTACTAAATTATAATTAGAATTTAAGCTTTATTTTCCTTATTAGGATTTCATTATTATTATAGTATAGAATAGAATACTATATATAGTATATAATAGAATGTATTATTAGAATGGCGCAGGACTTTCACGAGCAGAATCAGTGTAGTGCAATCTATAAGTAGCAAAATAAAGAATTTGTAATACAATACAACCTGGACCCTCTGCAGATGGGGTGGATAGCACACAGGTAGGTGTATCAACACAATGATCATAATCTAGACTTGAAAATCATATAAAAGAACATAAGCCACTCCCTCAGTCCTCAGAGGAAGCAGACGAAGGCAGAGGTGTCCCCCTGGCCATTGTGATGTCCTGGGTCTCACTGTCCATCGACAGCTCTGGTCCAAGTTCCTCCTTAGGACCTGTCAAAGGTGGGATTAAGAGACACTGCTCTGGGGGGCTGCAGGCAGGCTGCAGTGCTCTGGGGGTGCAGGTGGGCAGTGCTCTGGGGGCTGCAGGCAGCCACTGCTCTGGGGGCTACAGACACTGCTCTGGGGGCTGCAGGCGGGCTGCAGTGCTCTGGGGGCTGCAGGTGGGCTGCAGTGCTCTGGGGGCTGCAGCCAGCCACTGCTCTGGGGGCTACAGACAGCCACTGCTCTGGGGCTGCAGCTTCCCAGTGCTGAGACGGGGTCATCCACAGCACTGGACTGGCCTGGTGCTGTGACATGCAGGTGGGCAAGGAAGGGAGTGAACATGGCAGCAGAGAATGGCTGCTTTCCTTGTGAAGTGGTGTTGTGTTAGGCATTCTGACCACATTACACGGGGTTGGGAGCAGAAGTTGCCAGCTCATAAGAAGTTCTTTATAAGCTTCAGATAAGCTGCACCTATTGGAAGTGTAGATACTTAAGTCCTTCCATGATTTGTCCTCTCATATGTTCTCTACCTCTAATTTAGTTAGTTTACAGGTTAACTTTCTCTACTGGTTACCTGTGAATAAAATGCATGCTGCTAATGATTTGGATTTGGAAGATTTCTTTTCTTCAATGTGAATAAAATATTTGAAAAGTGGTACTAGGTTTTGTAAACCAAATGGTGTCATTTAGGTCTGCATTACAATGCAACATGATAATTTTGGAGATAAGTAGCAGGAACACTGCAGGATTTATAGTAATGTTCAAGACATTACTGGATTTCATTGGCTGTGGAAGTTAAGAGTTGGAATTACATCCACAACTGTGTATCCACTCAGGAATAATAGAAAAGAAGGGGTCATACAGATGGTTGAATGATGCACAAACTGGAATATTTATACTGTCTGTATTCAAAAATTCTAAGTCATTAAGAGGATAGTCAAGCGTACACGAGTACAGAGAAGTGTTAATAAAATAGAAAGGAACAAACTGGCATAGTCTTTACAAAATCAATATCACTGATGCGTAGTCATGTGCTTCTTCACACTTGCCTGATATCTTTGTTCCTCCGAAACACAAACAAGTGCTCAGAATGTGAAACTGTAATAGTAATGTTTGTAGAGTCAGACAAAGGGCTGCTGACTTCACTTGTTTTGCTGTGACTGTGGTTCAAAGTGAGAAGCTCACCAGGCTGATCATTCTAGAGCCAGATTTTCTAGAACTCTGATTTTATTCAGAGAATATTGAAAAAAATCTGTGGAAGAGGGCATCTGGCCTTCAATATGGTATGAAACAAAAATAATGCTAAAATCTTGATGATTTTGCTACAGCAACAGGCCATTAAACCTTTTGCTTTTCTGAAAGTTATGTCCAGTCTACTAGCCAATTCCTCCAATCTCAGCCTAGCTGAAGTCATATTCAAAACAAAGCAGTTACATCTCTTTGGTCTTTAAACAAAAAAACCAATGCAATTGCTTTCTCTAAATAAAAACAGAAAGAAATAAAACTGCTAGTGAACTCTGAAGCCACTGAAGAAGGAAATCAGTATGTATGTATCTTATGGATGTATCAAGTGTTTGTGTTTCTGTCTTACTTAGATAAAGATGGTATGAATATGTCTGCCAAAGTTAATGAAGGGGAAGTCTCTTCTTCACCAGTACTGTTTGAAGACAACACATCTCTGATGAATGATGACTTTGAACAAAGAGGTCTATCAGTGGAAAACTCAGTTGTCTTTGGAACTTCTGCAGAGGAAGTTGTGAAGGAAATTCGCTTTAGGATTGAGCAGAAAACTCAACTGACTGCTAGTGCAGGTATTCAGACACATATGAATAATAATTAATCTTTGTATTTCCATAATGTCTTCTACTTTAATCTCAGAGGGCATTAATTAAGAATTTATCCTTACCTCAGCATTCTTCTGCTGCAAGAAAATATGCTGTCATTGAAGGTCTGCAAAGAATGTGACTTTCAATTATTTCAAGAGATGTCATGGCTGTCAAAGCCACTACTGTTTGTTTTCTTTTTTTCTCTTTTTAAAATAATTGGAACAGTTACATCATCTTTCTGCTTCTTTCTACTTGAAATAAGAGTAAGCAGTGAGGAAGAATGACCGGTGCACTTGAGCTAATCTTAGCACAGGTGGTTGTTACTGTAGTGCACCATGTAAATTGTTTTTGTCAGCCAGTGGGTCATAGTGAAATCTGTCACTGATTTCTAAACTGCTTTTAGTTTGAATAGCGGATCTGTGCTGTTATGTATTTCTAACTTCTCCACACTGTTCCTTGCTTAAAACAATATCAAACTTCATTAAAATGTTAGTCCTCAGAGAAATAAATATATGCTGAAGTTAATGAACTCTTCAGTAGCTTTTTAATATTTACCAATCAAGTTTTATGTCTTGACTTCAGGCAACCCACCTTTAAATCTCAGCTATTTTGATTGACTAAAACCAGTGTATGTCCCTAGCCACTTAGTTTGGATGCCATCCAAACTGCTTTATGAACCAGATCAGCGAGACATCAGGCAATGGTGAGCTTTATGAAGCAACTACAGAAGGTCAGGAAAGTGTGGAATGTAAGCAGAGGTGAAGAAACAGCTAGTAAGAAGAAGTAGGATGAAACTCCCTCCCATGTATGTTATCTCATGACTGATAGCAAAATAACAGTTTTGTTTACTGAAGTTTTGTAAGGATAAGTTAGTGTGTAGAGAACAGGCATAGCTTTTATAAGTGGAAACAGGAGTATTAAGCCCAAAACCTGAAAACAATTAGAAGGATAACTGAAAAAATAGTGATAATCAATAATAAATATAGTTATTTCTACCATCTTGAATAATACGTTGTAGCAGTGAGCAAATGAAAATTTAGACCACTACGGCTGTAGGACAAAGTTATTCTTTGTTTTGCTAAACAAATTCCAGAGTTCATTTGTAAAAACAGTTACTTTGATAGAAAGGAGCCATCCCTCCTCATTCCTCTGATGTCTGTGAAATATATATAAATTTCTAAATGACTACATTCCTGTGGTAGCCCACAAAATAATAAAATTTGTTAAATTTCATCAAAAAAAGTGTTTTTGCTGAAATACAGGAAGAAAGTTCTCCTTACTATGACTTCATCGTAACTACCATTGTAAGCATTTTCTTTCTTACCATAATCACCATCATGAAAGTGTTGAATCTTGTAATTGATGTTATTTTTAAGGACTTGGTATTTAACCCCTCTTGACTTACTGGGGCATGTTGTTATCCTGAGTATCTTAAAATAGGAAGTACACTTCATTTAAGTTACATTTAATCTATTACATATATTTATGTTCTTTCATGATGCTCACAAAATTTCTTTGCAGAATTGTATCAAATCTAGTTATCAGTTATCATAATTATTTTCTTTATTTTAGTCTTTGAAGAGTAATAGGCTACTCTTTTACTTTTAAGTGTTGGGAAGTTGAAATTAAACTTTGTCTTATGTTTTTTTTTAATTACCATGTTTTTTGTTTTTTTTAAAGGAATAGCACCAAATACAATGTTAGCAAAAATGTGCAGTGATTGTAATAAACCTAATGGGCAATACAGAATTTCTCCTGAGAGACAAGCAGTGCTAGACTTCCTAAAAGATTTGCCCATTAGAAAGGTAAGAGACACAATGACATTTGCTGTTCTGTCATGTAAGATTTTTATGTTCTAGAAGCAAGATTTCTACTGAGAAGACAGAGTTTTCCAGGTAATCTTCCATGTTGTGTTTGATTCAAATTGTTCTTGGTAATGGATCTACAAGTGGAAAGTTTCCAGTATAATGTTACATACTCTCTTTTAGGTGCCAGGTATTGGAAAAGTAACAGAGAAGATGTTAAAAGCCCTTGGAATTGTGACTTGCTCAGAACTTTACCAGCAGAGGGCGCTGCTTTCTCTTCTTTTTTCAGAAGTATCTTGGCGTAATTTCTTGGATATTTCCCTTGGTTTGGGCTCAACACATTTGGAAAAGTATGCCATGGGGTTTTTTTTCCTCCTGTGTTAACATTTTTCTTAATGTTTTCTTGTGTATGTTACATACTGAACATATTATTTAATTGACAAATATTATGGAAGTACACTTGTTTAATGTATTTTTTTTTAATCTCTGATGCCTGTTATTGTTATATTTATGTCTAAGATGCAGCAGCCAGACATGAAAAAAACAAAGGTTTTTACAGCCATGTCTAAATGAGAAATCCAAAAAGTCTTGTCAGTAAAGTTGTACATATGTGTATGGCAAGAAATCAAGGTAGGATAACCTTATAATTATCAAAATAGCTGAACATAACTGAGGTGTCCTAAGTAGAGTTGTACACTGCCTTTTCTTCAAAAAACAATACCCATTCATTGGTGTTTGTGATCATTGGATTGTAATGAAAATCACAAAGGTATTTGATCTTCTCTGGTGGTAAATTGTCAGTGAAGTTCCTGTGTCTCCTATCAGGATTACATATTTGTAATATCAACATGTGAATTTGGTGGAATAGAACTGAAGATTATTATATCCTTCTTAACGTATGTTCTTTTAAGGTTCACAGTACTTTAATGGTTTTTAGCCTCCTTTTTAGGATGGGAGAAGTCAGTCTTAGTAGTGCATATATCTTTTCAACAGTATTTGTCATTTCTAGGCCTGTTCTGGAGAGAAACATGTTCTTTAAAAAAATCCAAAGCATAGCATTTTACTATTTGTGTGACTCAGATAAATTAAAAAGATTAATCAATACTTAATTAAGAATTGAGTCCCTTTTTAAAAATATTCCTTCCCAAAGTACTGAAATTCTATTTTAAAATAGCTTGACAATTATTTGATTTCATTAGAAGTTGCAAAATGTCTTATGTACTTCTGAAAGACCTATTCTATATTATATCTGTAACTTCTCTGACAATAATCTTCCCTTTTTTCCATATGACTACAAAATAGTGTATGTAGTTAGCAGTTTGAAGCCCAGTAATGTGCTAGCACAATTTTTTGTGTTGGTTTTTTTTCTATTCAGTTTATTGACTTGTAAAAAAATATGCAGTAAGACTGACTTCATGAAGGTGACTCAATAAAAGATAAAACACAGTTTTCAAAATACTTGTTTCTGTTAATATATAAACAGACCTTGGATAGTCTTTAAATAATTGGTGCGCTCTTTCTTCGTATTCTCCCTAGTTAGGTGTAGTACAGCCTGGGATATCTCCCAGTACATTTAAAAAAAAAGGAGCATTTCAAAGGTCAGGGTTTTTAATGGTTTTAATGTCTAAGACCCTGTTTTTTGGGGGTTTTTTTGTCAGCACCAACTTGATTTTAGTGTAGAGAAAGCCAGTACTTAATATATTAACACCTGCGTCTTCAGTAAATAGTTAAATAGATCATCTTACAGTTATTGTGTCTGACTACCTTCTTTTAAGAAAATCTGAC
The DNA here is from genome assembly GCA_013398055.1 of Ifrita kowaldi. Taxonomy (NCBI): domain Eukaryota; kingdom Metazoa; phylum Chordata; class Aves; order Passeriformes; family Cinclosomatidae; genus Ifrita; species Ifrita kowaldi. The sequence continues at coordinate 134,453 of VZRS01003922.1, read as the reverse complement.
AACGCCAAATTTGTTATTTCCAATGCTTACAAACTGAAGAACGACCTAAAAAGCAATTGCTCTGAGGGATCTCCTTATATGCCGAAGAGTTGTTAAAGGATGCTCAATTAGCATTGAAAAGAAATAAAGCAACAAACAATTGTTTGTTCACCTTTAACCTGAATAATCATCTAGACTGAAAGCAAACTATTTCCTCAGATCCTCAGACAAAGGAAATACTCAAATATACATGTATGTATGGGATTGTAATAGCTGTGCTTCACAGTTATAGCTGAGACAGCACAGGATTTGTAGTTTGTTTTGTTTTTAAATGAGACTCCCTCTGGTATAAGAGCTGAGTTTTGAGGGAGTTTTTTATTTGGTTGGTTTTTCAAACGGGTTTTTTGTTTTAAAGACGTCTATGACTGATCTGTGTCTTTACTTAATCTACAGTAGTCTGGGTTTTTTTTAATTCTCCTTTTTGCACTTGCATAAACTTGATGTACAAGATTTGTAGAAAAAGTTAACATCCAGACTTTATAGAAGAGACTGCTGGTAGTTATTTGAGCATGGTTAGTTGACTGAGTTTATTGAAAAGATAACATTTCTGCATCAAGTAAGTATAATGAATTGTTTTTCTCTTTAAAGGGACGGAGAAAGAAAAAGTATGAGCACTGAAAGGTATGCTTCTTTAATGTTGAAAAAATTACATTAACCATTAGAACCACTAAATACCAAGTAATGTATACTTTTTTAGTCATATAATTTAATTGTGTATTTATTTTAAAACCTACATATGCAGCAAGCTCACTAAATCAAATTCAAGCTTGCATTATTTTTTGTCTTTGGCTCCAGAATTCCATGGAGGTATTTTTGTCAGTTTGTGTGTTCTCTTATCATCCAATTCTGCTAGTGCCTTTAATGCATGAAAGTGATCTTTAAGCCATAAGATAAGGTGAAAATATATAAGGACTTGAATTTATTTTATCAGTTTAAGTTTAATGTCAATATCAGTGTAGGACCCTGCAGTCACATGTATTTCCTAACTGAAGTTTTTACCAGAGTGAAGTTTCTTAAGAAGGTAGTTAATTTTTAAAAAACAAGTTCTGCCAGGAGAACCTGTAAAGCATTGTAATAATTATCCCTATCATTGTGTGTTTTCTTAGAAAAGGTGGTAAGAAAAGATACTTAGTCCTGTCCTACTGAGACTTAATATTTGTGACCAGCTTAAGTAAGCCCAATACGATTTTGGTACCATCACAGCTGGAATATTTATGGCTTTAGTTTTGTGCTAGTCAGACAGATATTTTGGGCGTCTTTATAGTACCTTTCTGCATTGCTTTTCTTCTTTCTTTTTTTCCTCAAAGAGAACTGTTTTAGACCAGAGATGTCTACAGGCTTCTGAGATCATGCAACTAGTTTATATGGGGGAAGAGACAGCCCTGAAATAGCATTCTCTCTATCCTGTCCCTTCCATGCCTTGGACTTTTACAGCTTCTCAATCACTGCAGTATTGTCTGAATAGCATGAGTTACTCCTTGGATAGTGGTATGGGACCCACAGTGAAATACTCATCCCATTAGTTTGGCAGCATGCAAACATTTGTAGGGGAATATGAATCGTAATAGAGGATGACTTTTCAGTGCAATCAGGTAAACCTGACTATAAATACTTAAGAGATGTGAAACCCAGTGTAATTTTATCAGCCTTACACTTTGACATGAACCAAAGCAAGTGCTGTCTGTAAGTTCTGCTTTCCATTTCTCTTAAAACCTCAACTAACTGAAGGTTGCTTTTCCTGTCATGTTATTACTAAAAAGGAAATGTACAACAAAAAGATAACACTGTAATTTCCCTACTAAGAAGCTCTAGCAAAGGCAGTTAGCAACATTTTTGGCAGAAAGATAGCTTTTTCTCCTCTGAGGCTAGATGTAATTATACTAGTAATTATACTAGTTGGCCTCTTTTTCTTAACATCTGCATTATTTATTTCTGATACTTGGCTTTGATGTTGACTTCCAGCTCCTGGCTTTCTTCTGATGTTACACAGTACACGGTGTGTACAAAGGGGATTAAGTACAAGTAACTGGGCTGGCTCTATGAATTAACTTACTGTTAGTATTCTGTCTTGCAAATACTTAAGCATCAATGACATTAAATCTGAATAATTTTCAAATAGTGCATGAAAAATTGAAAGCCAAATTATTCCATTATTTGAAGGGCCTTTCAAACATTTTGCAAACAAAATATTCCTATTAATAATCATTGTTCTTTGAAGTAAGAACTTGAACCTATACAACATTCTTCTGATGGTAGTATTGTTTAACTGTATAAAAAATACTTTTAGATTGCAGGCACTAAACATATTGTAGGATTCATACTGAAAATGGTCATATTTTTGTCTTAGAACATTCAATGAAATAAACACAGCAGAAGACCAGTACAGTTTGTGTCGAGAGCTCTGCAGAGACCTTGCTCAAGAGCTGCAGAAAGAGGGACTTAAGGTATTTATATTATTCAGGTTACTTGCAAAAAGATGCTTTGCACTCCAACAATTCAATGCAGCTTTAGTATAAATGCTTTCAGCAGCATCATACCATGCAATCTATCTTCAGAAGTCTCCATTCTTTAATTTGCAGATGTTTAGAATGACTTAGGCTGCATTTGTTGTTGGTCAGGTCGCTATCTAGCAATATGTGTGGGATAAAAATTAAGTTGATTAATCAAGTTATTTGGCATGTAAACATTTTATGCTAAAAGCGATGTTTAGAAGGGAATAATAGAGCTGATTGTCTGTAAGCTATGCTTTGGTCAATCATGTAACACAATGTATTTAAAACTCTGTTTCTCTCCTGTATACATACAGGATCCAGTCAGTAGCCTGTTCTGTAGTTTAAGACAAGTTATTCACACCATTCAGTGGTATGAATAATAGAAACAGTCACTTTATTCCTTCTCCCCAGATACCTGTTTATTACTTTGAAAGAACAGTTCATATTTTCTTTGAAGGTCTTATGGTAAAGGAAGGAATAACATTTAAGACCTAAAAGAATTGTCGTTAATCTTCTTCAGCCATAAAAGATTGTCTCAAAAGATGACAAGTTGAAAGGGAAATGATCAGCTAAGAGGGACAAAGGGATAAGCTTACAAAAGCACCAGAACAAAGAGAGTGCTGTTTATTTACATTTGGATGGACATGATAAATCACACAAATGATTTGGGAGATGTTGCCAGGGTAATATCTGTGCCAAACACAAATACTGTGTGTGGCTGTGATAGCACTATACCAGAGGAAGTAAGTTTTCAGTGAATCTGTAATGGGCTATCACTTTTGCATTCTTTATAGTTAGGATACCTGGCATTGAAAATTTCCAGATGCAGAAATAATTTTTTAGACAGGATAGAAGTTGTGCCTGTAGCCAAAACATGAACTCTATTGAGCATTCACTGGTGGCAGATGGTCTGCAGAAAACCGTAGTCAGATGACCAGTTCAGAGAATTCGACTTCAGCAGAAATTTAGGGGCAAATACAGAATCTTGCAGACAAATTCTTGGGAGTGCCCCTTGCTGTGCACAGATAAGCATACAGTCTTTGCTATGGCTTACGGGCCCTTATATAGATGCTACGTAGTAATTGTTTCTGTGCCATATATGACATACATGCTTAACCTTTTTTTATTGTTTTTTTTTTCTAGGGTAAAACTGTTACATTGAAGCTTAAGAATGTGAACTTCGAAGTTAAAACACGAGCTTCAACTGTGCTGTCTTCTGTTTCTACTGAGGAGGAAATATTTGCTGTTGCTAAAGATTTGTTAGGAACAGAAATTGATAGTGTTGCTCCTCACCCTCTGCGGATAAGACTCATGGGTAAGGTATTTCAAATTCATTCTTCCTTTTCAGAGTTAGGAAATCTTATAGTGTTTTGAAATAGCACGCCATGCTTTAAAGTAAAACTGGTATAAATGTATTTATCCTTTTTGTATTACCCTGGTAGTTTTTGCAAAGTGAAACAGCTCTGGAGTGCTGAATGATGACTTAGGAAGTTTTACTAATTGAGGTTGTACTTTTTTTATGCAACAACATACACATCCGAATGACAGTAGAATCTTGACTCATTGCAGTGTTTAATTCTGCTGCTTTAAAAGGGCTTTTAAATCTGCTTTGCACCACAACAACAGAAGTGCTTATAGATCTGAAAGTGCAGAGTTCTGCAGGAGATGCGAACATTTCTGACAACAGTAAACTGTGTTTTGACCCTAAGATGTGTGTTTCAGGTGCTTATACATTCTGCTTGAAACATCTAGTGATACATAAAACTTACTTGCCTAAGATATTAGAATGTGCTGAAGAAAAAGATATTCTGATGGGTAGAGTTCATGCAAAACTTTCAGACTGAATTCTGTGTAACTATATTAAGTTTATAGCTTCATGTTATAATGCAATCAGTTAAAACTTCAGGGTACTAAAATTAGTAATATGGTTGGGTTAGTGCTTGGGTCTGATAAAATTGTATTGATGTTGTGATCCATTTGGAGGTAGTCTAACATCCTTTTAGAGATAAATTGTGCCTTTATTGAGTGAATCTGTACCTTGAAAGGTGTTAATTAGGAGTTAGTATCAAGCTTTCATAGAATTGTTATTATGTATTATTTTTCATCATTAGGTGTACGAGTATCGGGATTTCTAACTGAAGAAGAAAAGAAATACCAACAAAAAAGCATTACAAGTTTCTTAAAATCAGGAAAAGAAATTGGTTTCCTTCGGCTTCAGCCAGAGAAGTCCAACCAAGAGTATTTCACAAAAAATTCAGAAACATCTCATAGAGGGAGTTTTTTTGATCAAAAGCGAGCAGCAAGACAACTAAACAGTGAGAATATTTCTCCAAATGAAAACAGAGGTAAGCAGCTCTTTCACGATGATAGATCATCATCAAATTTTGTGGAAGAAACAAAGAAAGTCACAGATTTACAGAATTCTGAAGTTTGTAAGATCTTCACCTGTCCTGTTTGCTTTGAGGAGCAAAGCAGCAATGATTTGGAAGAACTTAATAGGCACATTGATGAGTGCCTCAGTGGGATGCATGTTAAAGATACTGTGGAAATATCCAAGAATGATAGTTCAAGAGAAAATACACCTAACTTTCTTCCACAATTTAAAAATGAACATGTTGATGAATGTGAAAAAAATAAAACAGATCAATTAGCAGGAACAGACCAGTCTGCAAATGTATCTGACAGCTCTACTAACAACAGCATAGGAAAATTTGGTCGGATAATACCTGATAAATCTCCCAGAGAACGACAGCCTAGCAATCTCAGTGACATTGCTAGAAATGTGTGTATGAAACAGTGTCTCTTCCCCAAAAGAATATCACAAGGCAATGAAGACCATTTTGACGAGACTGAACATACAGAAGAAACTAGTTCATCCTGTTTATTTGATGCCAAAGAAGGCACTGCTCTTGTTTGTCCAGTTTGTAATTTGGAACAGAAAAGCACCGATCTTGTGTCATTTAACAGACATGTGGATGTCTGCTTAAATAAAGGCCTTATCCAGGAGCTGACAGAAAAAGAGGATTTTCCTACTAAGACTTATAATATGGAAAACTCAAACAGAGTTTTCTCTGGTAAGTATATGCATTAGGATATATTTGACTATTCAAATTGTCTGCTTGTGCAATTAAGATACTTCTGCTATGGTGTACTTTGAACTTTTTGGGACTTCAGAATTTTTTCTCAAGAAGCTCATTTTGAGTAAGGCTTGTATAGGAGTGAACATTTTCATTTAAAAAATATCAAATTGGTTTTCATGACAAACTAGATTTATGAATGTGATATTAGTTTGACAGTGTCCTCCCATTTGCTGCAAAGGTGACATAGGAAATCTGGAAATTATGTTTGTTATACCCAACCATATTCAGAAAGGTGTTTGTAAGGCCTCTGACATTAAAGTGAAGATCAATGAAAACATCTTCAGAGATTCAGTTAACAGAAAGGCTCCATTATGTCATGTGCTGGCAAAAATAGGGAGATGGTGAACTAGAGCTTAAAGGAAGAAACCCCCAAGTCTGTTGTAGAGCTAATAAAATATATCACATAACTGCACCTGTAACATGCCAAAGCAGTAGCGTGTTTTCTGAAGTAGTTTCTCTTTTTGACAAAGATTTTATCTTTGGCTGGATTGGAGGACATGTGCAGGTAGTAAAGTATCTGCCTAAAGTAGTCCCTAATCTATTTTGGGAACCTTATAAAAAGAAATTAAAATGCTAGTGTGTTAGAATTTTGAGGATACAATTAGGACTTACAATAAGAATCTTTTACACAGAAAATATTCAAGGTGCTGTTGCAGTTGCAAGCAGGCTTTAATTTAAATGGAAGACTTACTTTATGTGAAGTTTCTTTTTTTCCCTCCTGCAGAATAAAAAAATTAAAAATTAATTTTCAACTACCATCTTGAAAATCCACTATGTTGTGCTGAAATATTTCTGAAAACTGTTACAAGATTCAAAGTAATCCCTTATAATTCAATAACCTAAAGGCTTTTTGGTTTTCTCTTTTAAAAATGGTAGTATAAACTACAGTATTCAAGCTGTGGATAATAAAATCTTACCTGCTTCTTGAGACAGATTAAATTTTAAAAAAAGTTCTTCCATGTATATAATTTCTGAAGCATTCTTTCTTTATTGAAGTAATTAATTTTGGTTGTTTTCAATTACTTTTAAGGAGGTTTAAGCAAAGGACAGCAATGCACAAATCCATCACAAGGAACAAAAAGGTAAGGGTTTTCTGGAAGCTTGAGTACACAACTTGTTTTAAAATAATAAAGTTTAGAAAAATATTCAGTGTTGTAAAACTTGTGTTGGTATGGATTGTGTTTAACCTCTCACTGTTTTGGTTTTTTCCCTTTCTTTAACCTTAGGTCTGGACTAACAGCTTCACAGTCAGTATCAAAAAAGGCCAAGTCAAGCAATTCCAAACGTACAATTGAAATGTTTTTTAAGTGACTGTATAGCAACATGTTCTGTATGAAGCATTTCATAGAGTTTTATGACTGCACGTTAATTTAGCATTGGCAGTAGACTGGATTCAGGTGCCTGTCATTTTGGAGCAGTTACATGTCTATATAACAAGAACATCATGTCTGAGATAGAAGAAAAGGTACAAATGAAGGGGGTTTTTTTTCCTTTTCTTTTCTTTGGAGAATAATACTTTTTTTCCCCCCCACACTGGTTTCCAAGAATCAGAATTTGCTAGCACTTTGATGTAGCTCCCTAGAACAGAAATCATAAGCTAGGGTGGAAGCTATCAAGTTTTCATTGTTGTTACTGAAAATTACTTCAGTAAGAGTTGATGGACCAGCTCTAAAGGACTCATTGTGGTGCACAATGACTTCACTTACTTAAAAAAAAAGTTAATAAAACTGTTGACTGAGAGAAGGATTCCTTCAGGATACTCAGACAAATGCTGTTTGATCTGTGGCCTTTCCAAAGAGAATGAAAACTTCTTTAAAATCTGAAATTGTTACCAATCAGTAGCACTGAATTTACTCTAAATAAAAGGTTTCATGGTGCAATAATAATGAATTATGTGCAAATACAAGATAATGAACCTTATTGTTTACCTGTCTTTCTCTTTAAAATTATTTTGTATTTCTAAATAAAGTATATTCTGTGAGTGCATGTGTGGAAAGAGGAAGTTAAGTGCAAATATTTAAAATGCTCTGTTTAGATTTTTTCTGTTCACACCAAATTGTTTAAAGACATTTTATTATAATTAAATATTTATCAGACGAATAATTTATTATGACAGCGTATTTCTTAGATGTTATACAAATAGTGCCAAACCCTGTATGAAATATATGTTGCTTTTTAACTGCAAAGTCTTTTAAAGAAGTGGCTACTGTAGAAGCATCTATTTTGTTGTTTAACTGTATTGGGATTTACTTGGTTTTTAAACAGATGTATACATGATATGTCTTAGATGCCCAAGCTCAGTTTAGAATGTTCTTTCCTGTTTCCAAAATTGCTGGAATAATTACACCATCTCTACCTGCTCATCTGTGTGTTTGTCAGATGCCACTGTACCCACAGCTCAGTCATTTGAATTCATGTCAGTGCTCCCTTATCTTTGAACCAAACCAGCTGGACTAGTTCAGACTGTAAATTGATTCAGTTGACTTTTTCTAAACCAGGTCAGTGAGCACTCAGCATGAGCTGTTCTGTTGACAGAGATGAGAGTTGGTAATTTTGGTAGGAAAGACGTAAAAGCAACTGAGGGAACATAAGGCTGCCAATGCTGTTTAGAAAGTGAACACCTATCTCTTTATTGTTTTGTATTTCTGATTCAATAAAGTGTAGAATCTACGTATTACCTTGTCATTGTGTATATATATCTTTAAAATGTCTATTTTTACATAAGCATTACATAACAAAAAGTAAGCTACTTGTAAGTGCTTGAAAAAATTAAGTTGGTTGGCTTAGCTTCAAAAGTTGTCTTGCCATCTGTTTGACCTAGTGCCATGAAAAGGTTGTGGATGTGTCAGTGTTAATGTGAAAATAAAACTCAATAGTGTGGTGTAAATTGTTTATTGCAATTCCATAGTGGGGTGACCCTGGCTGGATGCCAGGCACCCACCGAAGCCGCTCTCTCACTCACCTCTGCAGCTGGACAGGGCAGAGAAAATATAATGAAGGGTTCATGGGTTGAGATAAGGACCAGGAAAGATCACTCATCAAATACCCTCATGGGCAAAACAGGCTCTGGTTAGAGATATTAATTGAATTTATCACTAACAAAATCAGAGCAGGATGACAAGTAAAATAAAACCTCAAAAATACCTTTCTCCCATCCTTCTCTCCTTCCCACCTCTACCTCCTCCTCCTGTGGCACAGGGAGACGGGGAATGGGGGCTACATTGTTTCTCCCACTGCTCAGGGAGAGTCCTTCCCCTGCTCCAACACCTATGGGGTCCCTCCCACGGGAGCCAGTTCTCCATGAATTTCTCCAATGTGAGTCCATCCCATGGGCAGCAGCTCTCTGTGAGCTGCTGCAGTGTGGGTCCACTCTTTCATGGGGTGCAGTCCTTCACGGACAGGCTGCTCAGTGTGGGTCCCCCCCAGTGTCACAAGTCCTACCAGGAAACCTGCTCCAGCATGGGCTTCTCTCTCCATGGGTCTGCAGGTCCCTGCAAGGACCCTGCTCCAGTGTGGGCTTCCCAAGGGGTCACAGCCTCCTCTGAGACCTCTCCCTGCTCCAGCGTGGGTCTCCTTCATGGACTGCAGGAGCACGGCTGTCTCACCATGGTCTGCACCACAGGCTGCAGGGGAATCCCAGCTCCAGCGCCTGAAGCACCTGCTGCCCCTGCTTCTCCTTATGCCTTGGTGTGTACAGAGCTGTTCCTCTCACATATTCTCACTACACTTTTCTCTGGCTGCAATTACATCTGTGCAATAACCTTCATTGTTAAATCTGTTATCAGAGAGACCTTACCACCATTTCTGATTGGCCCAGTCTTGGCCAGCAGTGGGTCCATCTAGAGCTGGCTAGAACTGGCTTTGGTGGACATGGAGGTAGCTTCTGGCAGCTTCTCACAGAAGCCACCCCTGTAGCTCCCCTGCTACCAAAGTTTGGCCATGCAAACTCAATACAAAATTGTATATGTTTACTGGTTTGCAAGGCTTTTTCCCCCCCCTAGTCCTTAAAGTTTCTTATACCATATTTATTACTGTTTTTATCTGAAGAAGGCCTTCAGTTTGTGATTAAGCATTGTTGACAATTTCTGTGGTACAATTTTTCTTCTTGTTCCTTGTGGAAAAGACTGTATAAGCAATGTTTTTGTTTTTCATTCTTCTCAGTGACTCTGTGTGTTCAATTGTTCTCAAATTAAAATATCTTTTTATTAGTGTCTGAAAGTTTCTTTGTAGCTGTCTTTAACTTAATTGTAAATTATTTCCTGCGTGTGAGCCATTCCACTCTTACTATATCCATAGTTCTGAAGCATGTGAATGATCTAGTCTGGCAGCAGATGTGACTTCTTGTGCAGCGTGTAAGTATCTCATTTAAGGTATACATTTAAGTACTTGAATTCCTCTTTTAGTTATGGGTAACAGAGGAAAAGGATAAGAATTCTGTGATCTTAATGTTCTTCCCTCTGCCTGTTCTGAAGAAAGGAATTTAGACTGTCTACACATTCAACATGCTTGCATCTNCCAATGTGAGTCCATCCCATGGGCAGCAGCTCTCTGTGAGCTGCTGCAGTGTGGGTCCACTCTTTCATGGGGTGCAGTCCTTCACGGACAGGCTGCTCAGTGTGGGTCCCCCCCAGTGTCACAAGTCCTACCAGGAAACCTGCTCCAGCATGGGCTTCTCTCTCCATGGGTCTGCAGGTCCCTGCAAGGACCCTGCTCCAGTGTGGGCTTCCCAAGGGGTCACAGCCTCCTCTGAGACCTCTCCCTGCTCCAGCGTGGGTCTCCTTCATGGACTGCAGGAGCACGGCTGTCTCACCATGGTCTGCACCACAGGCTGCAGGGGAATCCCAGCTCCAGCGCCTGAAGCACCTGCTGCCCCTGCTTCTCCTTATGCCTTGGTGTGTACAGAGCTGTTCCTCTCACATATTCTCACTACACTTTTCTCTGGCTGCAATTACATCTGTGCAATAACCTTCATTGTTAAATCTGTTATCAGAGAGACCTTACCACCATTTCTGATTGGCCCAGTCTTGGCCAGCAGTGGGTCCATCTAGAGCTGGCTAGAACTGGCTTTGGTGGACATGGAGGTAGCTTCTGGCAGCTTCTCACAGAAGCCACCCCTGTAGCTCCCCTGCTACCAAAGTTTGGCCATGCAAACTCAATACAAAATTGTATATGTTTACTGGTTTGCAAGGCTTTTTCCCCCCCCTAGTCCTTAAAGTTTCTTATACCATATTTATTACTGTTTTTATCTGAAGAAGGCCTTCAGTTTGTGATTAAGCATTGTTGACAATTTCTGTGGTACAATTTTTCTTCTTGTTTCTTGTGGAAAAGACTGTATAAGCAATGTTTTTGTTTTTCATTCTTCTCAGTGACTCTGTGTTCAATTGTTCTCAAATTAAAATATCTCTTCATTAGTGTCTGAAAGTTTCTTTGTAGCTGTCTTTAACTTAATTGTAAATTATTTCCTGCGTGTGAGCCATTCCACTCTTACTATATCCATAGTTCTGAAGCATGTGAATGATCTAGTCTGGCAGCAGATGTGACTTCTTGTGCAGCGTGTAAGTATCTCATTTAAGGTATACATTTAAGTACTTGAATTCCTCTTTTAGTTATGGGTAACAGAGGAAAAGGATAAGAATTCTGTGATCTTAATGTTCTTCCCTCTGCCTGTTCTGAAGAAAGGAATTTAGACTGTCTACACATTCAACATGCTTGCATCTTACATTTTATTTTTATATTTGCCCTACTCATTTCTATATATATTACTACTGTTATCTTAACTATTAAAGAAACTGTTCAGATTTCTTGTTAGAGCAAGAGCTCTGTGGAGGCAAGTAAGCAATATGTTACAGTAGTTCCTTGCTCTGCACTTTGTTTTGGGTTCTTCACCTCTATAAGTTTCTGCATCAGTCTTGCTGCAGTCTATGGGGGCTGCTTGAAAGGGTCAAGATTGCAGGATGTGGTTAGAATATGTGCTAAACTTGCTACATATAAGGTTTAAGCAGAGGATACGCTGTGAAATAGTATTGTATGTTAGTAATTAGGACTGGAAATTAGGAGCTGGTGTTTCATGACTGTATGTAAAATTATGATTTTACTGTAACTCACACACTGTATGAGGCTGCAAATCTGTCCCTCCTTTGGTGCCAGCTTTGTAGGCAAACCTAATAATTCCATAGTTGCCTGTTGTCACTCATTTTGAAAAGGAGCATTAACGTTGAAAACAGTGGGTCTGTATTACCATACAGGAATACAGACCTTTCTTCCTTTTAAGAAATTGCTGGAACATTTGACTCACAGGAAGCAAGTAAAAGTGAAACCTCCATGATTCAGTTATGGCTGAATCAGTTGCTTGTTCTTCTCACTGGATTTACTTTCACAGGGTTGTTTTTTCATTCAGCTGAGTAATGTTCACCTACTGGAAGTACAGTTCATGAAATTGTCTTATCAGACTAAAGTGTATCAATTCTAAAGATTTTTATACATCACAGCCTGTCTATACCAAAGATGTTTAGAGGAGAAAAGAACTGTGAAATCTCTTCAGCTATGGTAAGCAGAATCTGAGCAAATAGTTTTTTATCCAAATATGTTCAATTTACAAACTCTCGAGTCTTTCAGGTTAATTTTATTTTGGACAGGTGTGGTGTTAGTCATCTTGGAAATTAAGATGATTGTGGAATTTAAGAAAAAATTACACTGAAGAAACTTAAATGTGTCCACAGTTGTGCGAAGCTGAGTATTGGTAATTCTGCTTTCTTGCAACTACTTTTCCTGTATTTATTTTGAAATAGCAGTATCAAAGGCTGTTTTTAAAGTAAAATTTTAGGTAGTCACTTTAAAAAAAGTTATGCCCTATTGTGGAAGAAATTGTTGTCTATGTGAAAGGAAATACCAATTCTGGCTTAAGTAGACCGACATTATAGTGGACTTCAAGACAAATTGAGAAATAGGTTAGATGGATCTCAGTATGTCAGTTCACAAAACCCGAACCTTTGGGGATGTGTGTTTTGATTTTAATGGGACTTTGACAAAAGCAAACAAAAACATTTTCTACCTGACATTGAAGGGTCTTGTGATTGGATCAATACTGCTACCACATGTGCATGGTTATGCACAAATTTATGGCAGAAGCACCTCAGTCTCTCACATCCTAAGGCTGTGTGAGGCATGCAGGTGTGCAGGGATGGTCACCCTCTCCTGTCCAGTGAGCACTGGTTGACAGTGATGAGAATAACTCCCCAAAATGGTCTTCAACCTGCAGAAAGAGCTCCTCAACTACCCATGGTAATTAGTAATACATCCACCTGACTCCAGGCATCCCAGTGATACCTCTGTGTGTACACGTGCACTTGCAGCATGGCTTTTCAAAAGTGCCCGTTGTTTGTCTGGTGCAACGGGACCGACTGACTTTTGTCTCGTGTGTGCACTTGAGGGTGCTGATTGCTCCTGGCGCATAAAGCGCTATAGCCATGAGGGAAGACCTGGGGGAGATTGGATGGAGCAAGGATGATAGAGGCAGCGGCGGCCTAGCCACTGTCAAGAAATGGAGGGTATTTAGTGCCTGGTTTCTCTTAGAACAAACTCCTAAAGCTGCTCCACAGCTCTGCCCCTTCGCACGGTGGTGTCCGGGCAGCAGTAGGGTGCTGTGCAGGTGTGCCCGCAGGGGTGTGTTAGGCCCGGCTGCGTGTGCTGGAGTCCTGGGAACCGGTTTGTCGGGGCCAGAGCAGGACACCTCCCTCAGCACACCGGCCTGGGGCCCCTTCCCTTGGCTGAGGAGGAGGAGGAGCCCAGGGCAGCAATGAAGGGTCTGAGCCGCCTGGTCCGCGCCTGGGAGGATGCTGCGCAGGGAGCCGTGGCAGCGAGCCACGAGGGCCGTGAGTGCGCGGGGGTTGGAGGCGAGGCCGCCCGGGGGGCAGCGCAGTCCCGGCTTCCCGGAGTGCGGCCGGCACAGCCTTCCCTGGAGGCGGCGTGCCAGGCCCCGTCAGGGCTGCTGGGACCCACCCGAGCCTGCTTTCTGCCTTGGCCGGAGAACAAAATGAGCGCTGGGGGTTGGAAAGGACAACGTTAAACATGAGCTGTTGTACACATAGTAAAAGACATCAGCAAACGTATGGATGTGGGATTGGGAGCTGGGTTTTGGTGTGTTGTGTTCCAAGGGGACAGTCCCGCAAATTGCCCACTGTCCTGCTTTAACTTCCCTTCTGAACTGGTCTGAGAGGGTTCGCTGGTATAAATCACGTCGCTGGAGCTGAGCATCTGCCCCCAGTTTCACAGCCGATCTGGGCCCCCATTTTGATAGGCACACAGAAATCAAAGGACCTTGCACTCAGAAACAAAAGCTAGTGGTGGCGTCTCTAGCCTTCAACCTGCAAACCAGTCTGTGAAAGAACAGACTGCTCTGGCGTGAGCTGCAGTTAGTGAAAACAGGTGATTAGTGGAAACTAAGCGGTAGTTGCCGAACCCTGCTTCGCCCCAGTCCTGTGATCACAGCGTGACGGCCAGGAGCCATTGTCTTGGGCTGTGGTTCTTGCTCCCAGGCTGGCAAAGAGGGCAGAAAAAGAAAATAACTAATGAAATATCACCATTGGACTCAATAGGTAGTTTTTCCCATGACTTCTTTGAAACGGAAAATTACTATTTTAGAAAAAAAATCCTAGTGACTTAACAAAATGCCTACATTGACCTAGTAATTTTATTTCCAATGAAAAGAAAACCTAGAGAAAACATTGAAAATGTTGCCAGATCATTAAATATATTACTTCATTTTTAGAAACAATAGGGTAAAAATATTTTTATTGCTATTTAAATCCAAATATTGTTGATGTTTTCTATTTTACCTCCTTGGACCTCTTCAGCCAATTCAAATTCTGGGGTTTTTTCCCTCATGTGCATTTTAAGATAATTGTGGATTTCATCTTGTGGACACCACGACAGGAATTTAAAAACATAGCAGAGAGGTTGGGACACACACATGAAGGGGTTTACACTGTTCTGTAAGTACTGAAACCTCAGCTGCATTTTTTTACTTCCTTGGAAATCATCCTTATTTGTGGTATTCCTGAAAGACAGAATGAGCCTCTAAAGTAAAACACAAATAAGAGAAAAGGAAAAGATTGACGGTACATCACTTTTTGTTTTGAGGTCAACAAAGCAATTTACTTTTCTGCACTTTTAATTACTTCCTTGCTCTTCCAAGAGATGAAAAAGCTTGGGATGTTCGATATACTGCTGGCAAGGTTCTCTACGAAGGAAACCAACTGTATCAGGAAAGGAAAACAAAGTACTAATTTCAGTTAGCTCAAAAGAAAATCTGAATACAACTATTTAATTGTTATAATATAAATATGTAGTTATGGTATCAGCCAGATACCTTGTATGGCACCAAAGAAAATAGCCCCTAAAAGTCCTGACAGTCACACATAGAAAAGTGATTTTTGCTGTTATAGAGTAATAATAGAGTAATATAGAGAAAATAGAGTAATTGCTAGTAATAGAAGGAGTGTCAAGTTCTGGAGACCCCTGCTTGGATAGAAGGCTTCCATATATCTGTAGTCGGACAGCTCTGTACTCCTGTAATTTCATCCATGAAAAAAATAATTTTGCAAAAGCATCAAAAGTTTGGGCGCCAAATCAGGGTCATGGTCTACGTTGCCATGGTTCTTAACTCCTGAATTACTAAGAAGTATGAAGAGAGAGAGGTTATTAAGAAACATAATGCACAGAGCAAAAGGTCTATTTCACAGCCCGTGGCCAATTTATGGCTTCTGGACAGGAGAGAAAAGATCACTTATTAATTCTTTGTCAGAACTATGAAACTATCCTTGCTGATGCATATACAGTAAAGAAACATCATTTTATCTTGTTTATTGAAGGCAATGTTGAGTAAAGTCTTGGCGTTGCTCCTGATTGTCTTGAGATGCATTTATTTTTGCATTCTCATGTAAGATACAGCAGGCAGCAGGAGCGAATGTGGTCTAGTTGTAATTAATTGCAGCTAATTAGTGCTGTACATTTTTTTCCACGCTTGCCATAAATTTGCCTTGAGGTATCCTTTGGCCTCTGATTTACCTGACTTTGAAATCAAGTTAGTGGAAAGCTCTGTTGGATACTTCCTTAGGGTAATGACTATGAAAATTAGGAGTGAGATACTTATTTTTCAAAGATCACTGTTCATAATGATGATTTTACTGTCAGCCATGCTCCTTGTCACAGGTGCCAGAGATGCATTTTTGTTTGCAAATGCTTTTTCTTCCTTTTTTTTTTTTAAATTTCCTTGTGCCTCCATGTTGTAATACAAACAACACATATTCTGTGTTTTCCAGAGAAGTTTGGAAGGATCCTTCTTTTGTTTGAGGCACTTTGATAATTTCATAGGACAACTGGAAACACCTTTGCAAGTATCCAGTTTAATTTCTGATTCATTTTGTACAGTAAAAATGTGATTATTCTCCCTGAGATTATAGCCACGGGTAACATACAAATGCAATTAAGTGAACACCATCCTGATCTTCCTTAATATGCTCTGCAGTCATACTGCCACACGCTGTGTTCTTATTAGGCATTAATGAACTCAGACATAATATGGTAGGATGAACTTTCCTGAGAGGGCTCTAAGGATCAGATAATTGCTGTTGTTCCTGGTCCAGCAGAGTGCTGCCTCCCTGGTGATGTCATTGGACAAGTGGCCTTCGGCCCAAAACATTCTAGACAGAAGATATCTAACTAGTTATATTTTAAGTGTGAGATGCAGTGGGATTAAATGTGTCTACTAACATTTTTGCAACTGATTTAACTGCTATGCTATTTTCTTCTAAGTGATTAATTAAATGTTATGGTAGAAACATGAAAAATATTCTGACCTCCAGCTAAAGCAGTTATCAGACATTGGAATTTTACTTTTCAAAATTATTGAATATGCTTTGCAGCTACTTTAACTGACCAAACAGATGTAAATTTTTGGATTGAGACATTAAAGGAAAGTCTCAGTTTAAAAGTGAATGTCAAGTTATGGACAAATTTTGCGTTCAAGTAGACGCTTGTTTGTTTGTTTGTTTGTTTCCTTCTTTCCTTCTTTCTTTCTTTTTTTCCTATGTAAAACTCCCTTCTTGGTTGTGATTTTGATTGGTTGGTTTAGTTTGGTTTGTTTTGTTTTTCCTGTCGTGTCATACTGTTTGGTTACTGCTTTACATATTTTGTGTTTCAGTGGTGTGTTCTGTTTTAAAACAGAACAATTTCTTAAAGAATAGGAAATAAATGCTGCAGTTTGTACCATTCACTTCTATGCCTATGCAATAATTTGGGACTCGGTTAGATAGTAAGAGCTTCATAAACTGTTCCTGTGAGTGCAAACTCTGGTAATCCATGTTGTGAAAAGTCTCCCTTTAGTTGCACTTAAAAGCTGAAACTAGAAATATCAGCTAGATGTCTCTAAAGGAGAAAAATGTAGTCATGAAACACTTTGATGATGAGAAGCAAGCGATTCTGATAACATTAAATCAGTACAAACAAGAGAAAGTATAACCAGTATCATTATCCTTTACATTGGTTATGGCTACTTTTTTAATAATACTTTTTTTTATCATGTTTTTTCCACAGTATTGCCAGATGAGAGAGAATTTCAGTATGCTGCTAAAATGAACAATTTGGATACCATGGAAAAGCTGTTCAAAAAGAATGTTAATATAAATGCTGTAGATACGGTGAGTATGAAGTGCGTGACAGATCACTGATACGAAGGGTGACTCCTTGGGGTTGTATGGTGGAATGCCAGCATGCCAGCATGCCCCCTCAGCTGCAAGGTGGCGAGGCTGCAGAAGAACCCTCTAGGACCTGACAAAGAATCATTTCATACGGACATTGTGGACACTAGGATTTGTGCAGCGTCAGGTTTCTGCATTTAGCCAGTAGTCAGTGTACCACATTGGGAACTAAGGACTTCTCAATTGTGTCCCTGCTCTAGTATTTCCTCAGAGCTCTTTGGTGGCTAATTTCTCAAGTTCTCAATCTTTCTGAGTGGGATGACCTCACCTCACAGTCACTTTAAGAATGTATTAATGCTGCTAGCATTACAAATTTCTAGAGAGAAGTATTACTCTTTGGTTTGCATGGAACCGTGGGAACATTCTACAACATCATCTGGCTCCAGCCTGAGCTCAGAGTTCATATTTACCCTGGATACACAAAAATGTATTTCTTATGCTGACTTCAACATTAGGCCTAGAATCTGAGGATGTATACTTCACAGTAGCTAAATACAGCACTGTGTTCCACACGAGAGGTAGTTCAACAGCAACGGAGCAGTCATGATATTAATCTGGGAGTTTTGCATAACAGTGTGTTCTCAGTGGCTACATATAAATCATCCACCCAGGAGTATCCAATGTTACTCAGTTCTGGGTTCTGAAAAAATTTGCTTCCCATGCACACATGGGGAATTTAAAAGGTAGTATGGTACATTCCTTGATTTGTTTGTGAAACAGACAAGGAGACAAACATTTCTTCTGAGTACACTCCTCTTGAATATTGAGAGTATCAATTGCATTATACTCTGAAAAGTCACTTTAAAATAGTTCTTTCTTCCTTCTTGCTTTCCAGAATTCAGGAAGTTAAACTAAATACACTTTCAGTCCAGTAGTTTGAAACTTTACTCTGTCATCCTCAAATTAGACCTGTAGTATGAGAGAGTTACTAGCACAGCTTCAGAGATGTTGTGCTTTGATTGATTGTCCTAGTAGGGATATAGCTTATGCTGGCAAAGCCATTATGTTTGCTAATGTTGATTATTCCTGCCCCTGTACTCTCAAGCCAAATAAGAAACCTGTCAAAAGGTGAGCTTTTTGACAGTACTCTTTCTGTACAAGAGGCTTTTTTATGACATAAATACACATCATAAGTCCCACCTTTTTATCCTTTTGATACCTACAGCTGTAAATTTGAATTTGTACATGAAAAAGTCAGGTGATCTGCAGAGAAGCTAAGAAAACAAATCCAAACCGACTTTTAAGATTAGTTGGTTAAATCTCTTAGACATCTTTGTATGGAAGCCATCAGTGACTTATGTTAAACCCAGTTATGTCCACTTTAACTGAAAACAAAACTCTCTCCAATAAAGTTTTATTCAATTTAACAAATCCCTTTTAAATACATACCACTAATTACTTTATGGAATTCTTCCTGAGAAGCACTGAGCCCATTCACCTCAGTAAAATTACTCCCTGTTTGCAAGGTGGTAGCTTTCATTTACGTAGACGATGACTCAGTCTGGGAAGGTGACTAACACTGAGTGAGGGAGAAATCTCGTCTGGCATTGTGGAGGTTTAGTCAAAAGGAAAGAGGATACTGAAAGCAAATCTAATTGCGTACATATAGCCCTCAGCTATTCAAATCATACCACGCAATAAAATAATAAACAAGGATGCTCCTTTTAGTGCATGCAGTTCCCCTACGCAGTGTTTTACTACTTAATCCCATTTTGACATTTCGATGAAGGTACAATACTATGTATACTAACAAAATCATCCTGTTTTTACAAGAATTCTCTAAGATCAATACCTAAATTCTATCCAAGGAAACCAAACAAAATATATAGATAAAGACCAAGCATGAGTATTGAAGGAGAAATATGAAATAGTATGTATTAAAAGGTACGTTTGGCAATAATCAGAGAATTCCAAAATGCTGATCACCTGCACAGGGTAAAGAAGTGTATTACAGACCTGACAAACAAAGCTTTGCTTATTCCAGCTGAAGCGCACAGCATTCCATTTTGCTGTTGCAGGAGGCCATGTGTCCGTGGTGGATTTTCTTCTTCATCACAAAGCTAGACTTGACATGGCAGATCAGGTAAGCTGGTTTGTTTTGATTCACGTGTATTGGAACACCTTTGGGGAACAGTTAAAGTAGGTATTTTTCTTGTACTCCCAATTGTTCAAAATCAAGAGCTTGCATAAAAACTCCTGTTTGTCTTAGGACTGCACATATTTATATGAAAAAAGCATTTTTAGATGAAAAACACATTGCCCAAAGTATTGGCTAACTTGAATACCTGAGTGAGAACAAAGAACCTCCCTTGGCCAGGTGGCAGTGCTTTAGCTAATACAGCCAAGGATATTATTTGCCTTGTGTGCTGCAAGAGCACACTGCTGACTCATGTTCAACCCAGTGTGCACCAGGAGCCCCAGGTCTTCCTCTGCCAAACTGCTTTCCGGGCAGCTGGCCCAGGTAAGCACTGCTGCCTGGGTTTGCTCCTCCTCAGGTACAGGACTTTGCATTTCCCCCTGTTGAATTTTGTTATGTCCTTGCCCGGCCATTTCTCCAGCCTGTCGAGGTTTTCCTGGATGGTAGCACACCAATGTGGTCTATCAACCATTTCTCCCAATTTCATATCATCTATAAATTTGCTGCAGGTACGTTTTGCCCATAATTCAGGTCATTAATGAAGATGTTAAATAGCATTCCCAGGATGGATGTCTAATGGGCATTTATTGTGACTGGCCTCCAGCTGTTCATAGCTTGGAAGGTTTTACAGGTCAGACTTTTGAGCCACAGCCACAAATTTTGCCCAAGCCCAGATTTATCTCGTTGCTTGCATACCGGGTACATGTTCCACGTTGCCTTCCACTGTTTTGCACTGCAATTTTTGCAAAATCAGGAAAGACATCAATAAGCTGGAGTGAGTCCCATGCAGAGCCTCTAGAATGATTAGAAGTACAGCACATGGTATACGAAGAGGTGTCCTAATATCCAACTTAAACCTCCCTTTGCACAGCTCCATGCTATTCCCTCTGGTCCTGCCAGATTGGTGGCTGCCCCTGCTCTTCCCCTCATGAGGAAGTTGTAACTGCAATGAGGTCTCCCCTCAGTCTCCTCCAGGCTGAACAGACCAAGTGACCTCAGGCACTCCTGCTGCGGCTTCCTGTCAAGGCCCTTCACCATCCTCATGGCCCTCCTTTGGGCACTCTCCAATAGCTTTATACCCTTGTATTGTGGCACCCAAAACTGCCCCCAGCACTCAAGGTGAGGCTGCACCAGCACACAGCAGAGCTAGTCATATTGTTTTTAAGATATTAAGAACAGGGTTCTTTTTATCCTGTAAGAGGAAAAGGTTTTAGAGAATTTGAGAGAAGAGAACCTTAAAAAGAGGCCTAAATGGAAAATTATGGTGACTCATGGAAATATAGTCATTACATGTTATCGCCTGAAATGTCATCTACTGTACCTGGGACTAACTATCTACGTGGTTTCTGGAGAGAGAAAATAATTTCCTGGTAGGACTTAATCCCCCCATCTTAAAATGGGATCGGTCCTTCTCTAGGGATGCCAGACCTTCTGTCAAGAAGAGGTCAAACATTTAGCTAGGTCTTGCTCTATTGCATTTAGCTTAATTTAAGTGAGATTAATCCCACTCACACTGTCAAGTGTTAATATTGCTTTTATAAAAGCCTGCAGATTGGAACCTACTAATACACTGAATCAACCAAAAAGTTTTAAAGAAATTTGGCTTGAGGTATTTTGGTGGTAATTTCTGCCTTTGTCATTTTATTTGAAGCATGGCCTGACAGTGATCCATCTCGCAGCTTGGACTGGAAATCTGGATATAATGCGAAAATTAGTTAAAGCAGGTGCTGATCAAAAGGCTAAGAATGAGGTTTGTTGATGACAAATTTTTACCAATCCTAAACATGTTTATGTTGGAAAAAAATCACTCTTACTGATTGACTTACCATTTTTCAGGAAGGAATGAATGTTCTGCACTTTGCAGCTCAGAGCAACAGCATTAAAATAGTTGATTATTTCCTCCAAGATCTTCACCTGAAAGACTTGAACAAACCTGATGTGGTACAGTGTGTTTCTGTTTATTTCTTTGATGTCGTGAGGCTATTGTTTTGGGGGAAACAATCTTGACTTGGGGAATTTCAATGAACTTTAATTTATTGACAGTTAAATATTCTTTCAATTACTGACTTGGATACTGAGAAACAGGTAAAAGAAACAGCCAGAAAAGCACTTAGGAGCAACACCTCTCCTCCCTCTTTGCCCGTTTCAGTTGGACTGCAGACACCCTCTCCTCTGCTGTCCTTGCTTTTGCCACATGTGGGGGTGCTCAGTCATGGTGAGGCAATGGGAGGCAGAGGAGGTGGGATTCAGTCCACAGTGGATTCCTTTTCCCCTGCTCTTTGTTTCTTACTATTTTCCTCTGCTCCAGAAAGCTTCTTCCATGAGCTACAGTCACCCTGTGGGTGTACCTCCCCCTCTGTCTCCTCCCTTGCATCTTCTTGTGTCTCCTGCTGTATCTCCCCTTGTACATCCTCCCCACATTAGTGTCCAGCCATTCTTAAATACATGTTCACAGAGGCATCATTTGGTTCTGTGATGGGTTAAGTGTTGGCACAGCGTGGGACAGTGTGACACGGTTCGGTCCACTGTGGAGCCAGCTGGAAATGGCTGTGAGCAGCACAGGGCAGCCTCTGACATTTCCCACACAGCTCACCTACACAGACCCCTGCCCTTACCACAACCTGCCAGTTATGGCCAACATGGCCGTGTTTCATCAGGGTAGAACGCAGAACTATTTGCAGCCATCCTACAGAGGTGCACTGACTCTCCAATGGTGCCTTGTCCTCATCAGGTTTTCTCTGTTTTTATTTTTAATTCCGACAATGTTGGAATCTTGTTTTGAAACGTTATGTAGCTAAGTCAGATATTACATGAGGAAAAGTTGTTCCTGTGAGATCTGACACCAAAAGAACAAATCTCCCGTATTTTTTTCTGAATTTCTTGAATTTCATTGCCCCAAGAGTACAAAATTCTGAATTCTTTTACACATGACCAGTCTGACAAAACAGAGTTAATTTAACAAAACGCACCTTTGAAGTTTCAGGCCTTGGGAAAGAAAAGGTGAGGAAGCAGCTTCTCTTTGCTGAGGTTGTGTCATAACTCTCTCTTAGGTGCATATGTCTTTTTTTCCTAGGCATTTATATAGGTCACTATAAGGCATGATATGAAGCCATTTTAACTAGCTGGTTATATGCCTTAGTGTCTGAACAGTGGTATGGTTTTGTGTCATGATAACTTTCTGCAGCTGAGTTTGTAAATGGTTTGAGGAATTTTTATTAGTTTTGATACCACCAAAACCCCGATACAATGTACAGTGCTAAATTCAGGCCCCCTGGATGAAACTTCTGAGATATGTCAATTCTGGTCTGTGTTTCCAGAATTTGGATCAAACAAATTAACCCATGGAAAGAAGTCTTGCAATTTCTTCATTGCCTGTTTCTGAGCATCCTCAGACTTTTAATGACACAGTTATTTTGATAAATATTTTTGGACTGAGAAAAAAATTGGATTAAAAGATTTTGAGTGTATTTTCCACTTTTTTACCATTTCTAAACAGTTCTTGTATATTTTATTCAGGATATGCAAGATGTATAATCTGTTTATTTACACTAAGTATATTTTTTAATTACTGCCCTTTTTCTATTTATTGACTATTGTGTTAATCTCCTTAGCCATATGATATGTAAATTTTAATGTAGGATACACATACACATATGCATGTCATATATCCAGTAACTAGAAGTAAAGTATTTCTACTTTCTGTAACACTATTTTTCTTTCCATAATTGTTTTCTAGAAAGGTAGAAAGCCATTTCTTCTGGCCTCTGAAAAAGGCCATGTAGACATGATAAACAATTTGATTGCTTTGAAGCTATTTACATCTGAAAAAGATAAGGTAAATATTTATTTTCCACAGAAGTACAACTACAAATGTGCTTATGAAAGATTATTTTGTTTCACTGTAGTTGTTATACAATCAAAATATCTGAGTATGTTGCATGGATGCTGCAGTGCTGGTAGGGATATGTGTGACCAACAAACATAAAAGGATGGTAATTTTTTAGTGATAAAGGGAAGACAGTGGGATGATTGCCAGGGGTATGTACGATTACCATACACATTCATAATTCATGCAAAGCAAGACTAGCATATGCCTGTCTGTTGAGAGACGTGGGAAGGCCTGGTGATAAGGGTGTCAGCCTCTGTTCTGGGAGATTGTATTTCCCAGTGTTCCACTCTGGCTGTGTCTGTGTGTCACTGCCCAACCAATTTTTCGAAGGTGTTTAAATACTTCAGGATGCAAATAAGCACCTCTAAATTCTTTTCCAGAGGTACCTTAGCACTTCAATCTGATTGAGTTTGCTTTGACACTGTATTTTAAGGTACCTTAGTAATTTTCGAAGTCTGCTCTTAAACTGATTTTTCCTTACTTGACTATTTCTGGAACGAGCAAGTTAGTATTTCTCTTCATTTGAGGCATTGCAAGGACAAATACACTAAAAATTGTGAAATTGTCAGATACTACATTTACAGAACGACATGAGTAAGCACTCAGGAAGTGATGTTGGTTTTTTTAGTATTCTGGTAATAGTTTAAAAGCTGCAGTGCCACCCAGAGCTCTGCTGTGCTAAGCAGTTTATCAGCAGAGGTTGAAAGATAGTGTTGTCCCAGACATGTAGCAGGTTAAAAGTGTAAACAGCACCCAGAAGTAAATGCTGTGGTCCTGCAAATTAGGTAAAAAACCAGGACAGAAACTCATCTCCTGGGTCATTAAACCAAATCACACTGTAACCATTGTTGTTAAAAAGGATTCCCACTTCTTCCCACTCAATACTGTGAATGAAAAGCTGCTCTGGATTCTCATTTTTCTGAAGGTTAGAATTCTTCGCCTAGTTTTTTTAGCCATTTTTATATTATTTTGTATGCTAGCGTTTTTTTTTAGTTCAAAACCTACTGCTCTTCCTGAAGTTGTTCTTTGTTTTTATTTGCTTGGTGGTGTGGTGTTTTGGTTTTGCTTTTGTTTCTGTTTACTGTTTCTTAATTTGCTGGAGAGAAATTGCACTGATGGTGACAGAGATCAAAGATGGCAATGTTGATATCAAAGCCATGACAAATTTCTATACACTGACCTAGGCTTTTTTAATCTTTAAATCAGTGGTCTCTGGGGCTCAGTGTAGTTCCCATCCTTGTGGGAACCAGTACCTGAAGTTTTTATTTGATTCGTTTGTTAGGAGTTAGAACTTTTGCTGGTATACAATGAAGTTTTCAGACAACCAACTGGATCAGCAATGTCATGTCTGCATACACGTGAAAAGGCCCTTTTCAGATTAGACTGAATCTTGGAACATGCTGTGTGGGGCTGCCTCCTTCTCCTTGTGTGTAAGAGAGACTTTTATGTAGAAAACCAAAGGCTTTGTGTTGATTTTAGTTAATGTCTTTACTTTATTTAAAATATATTATTTGTCATTTTAATTTCAAGGAGGGAAACACAGCATTGCATTTAGCAGCCAAAAATGGTCACAGTGAAGTTGTAGAAATTCTGCTTGAACAGTGGGAGGAAATAAATGACCTCAATCAGGTAAGTACACTGAAACTATTGAAAGAAATAAAGTTAGAGATTTGAAAAGTTTTCTCAAAAATAAAATTTGGAAAGAAGAGTGTCGCTGTCTCGAGCTCCGCAGCTTCTGTGCTGGAGCACGAGGTGCTGTGATCTCCAAAAAGCGTCTCCAAGGCGAAGCCGCTCAGCAGGATCAGCCATACACTCACACACGCGTGCACGCACAAACGCACAGACACAGCTTCAGTCATATGGGTCTGTGGCAAAGAGGCAGGAAGGGGCTCTGCACAGATTTCCACAGGAGCAGTTTATTGCTTCCACACTGTGAAGAGTTCCAGAGGCAAAGACAGAGAAACCGTGCAGGGTCCAGGTTTAAGTACGGGAGTGGGGCAAGCACCAGGGACCAATGGGGAAGCTCTGGGGGAGTGGTAAGGGGCAAAGGCCAGTGGGGGGAACTTGGACTGGAGAACTTTCTGGGATATGAAACATCTAAAGTAGCAAGGGGGCTGGGAGGTCAACAGCCAACCATGAACACAGAACTGGGGTGGATTACCATAAACAAACAAGGCATTCTGGAAGAGGCTTCTTTTCTCACGGTGACCAAGACAGAAGTCTCTTGTCTTCTCTGGTCCCTTCTGGTCTAAAGGACTGTCTTACCTGAGCGCTATTTTTGTCCCTTGTACCACAGGCTAACAGGCCACCACGGAAGAGAAGTGGCACTGAGGACACTATATTAGTTGGTTTCCTGTCTTGTTGGTTTCCTAGTACATTTGCATCCTGCTTCCTTGTTCCTTGTCCAGTAAATTAACCTCTGTTAACCCCTTCAATGTTTCTTCCTCTGTCCTCTATTCCTTACACATGTTCTCCCCTGCATTTGGCAAGCTCTTGCAAAACTACTGGTGGAAGAAAACAGAGAAAGGCCTTAACCTCCCTTGCTTTCTGTCATCCAGCATTTTTAGCCGTGTGATCCCATTGCTTTTAACACCCCACTTTTAACAGTTCTGGTACTTTTCAGCCTATTCATTGAGCCAGTTTGGCTTGCGTACCAGGCACATACCGTCACATGCACCTCAGCTAAGGGGTCTCAGATTTGTATCTTGTCCATCTGAACTCAGTTGCATGCACAAAACTGGCTGCAGACACTGCCTACCCAATTTGCTTTCCTGGGTTAGTGTTGGTGAGCTCAGCCAGCATGTTTGTCAATTGCATATTAGCTGGGAATGCTGCATCCCTGAGTTAACGCACTCGTGAGTTTAAACAAGGAGTGGAGGAAGGAAACGCACACTAACTACTCATCTCAGCGTTCTTGCTTTGCAAAGGGTTTGTGTCTCTTCTGTTTCTTTTGTGGGGCAGCTGGAACAACCTGGCAAGGTAATTCCCTTCGTTGCAGGCTGGCATGCCCACTGTGGGAACCTGCCATGTGGCTGATGATTTGCTCTGCTGGGCCAGTGGGCAAAATGAGCGATTCCTACCCAAGGCCCTCTTCTTCCTGTATCAGCAACAGATTGATGAGTTGAGAAGTTCCCTTTTATCCAGCTTGTCTGCTGTTTTCAGCTGTGCCAGTTGTGAGGCACAGGAGCCTCTTTGAAATGTGGAGCCCTCGTGTTTCCAAGTCATGTCTAAGAATGTTGCCTCTGCACACAAATCTTGTACTGCTTGTGCCCTTGTCTTGGCATGGCTAGTGGGGTGACTTCCTGTCCAGCTGGAGATGTTCTGGTCTGGGTATGAACAGATCTCTCTTTCCATAGCATGAGCAAAGTACTAAAATGTATTAAGTTTACCAGAAAAATGTCAGGACTTCAAGCAAAGAAAAATTAGGATTTATTGATTCTTTTGTGATTGTTGAAACACCAGAGTAACTTTCATTAAACCTTTGTGTATTTTGGGTGTTGAGAAGCAGGGATTAGATCATTGCGTAGCTGATGTAACCTATTGAGGAGATTTGCTGTGGAGACATGGAGATTCTTCCAGTGTGAAAAGATTGAAATAAATATGGAACAGGATTATTTCTGCTTAAAGTTCTCCCTAAAACTGGCACTTGGGGTTGCGAATTTGTCAGAAATCCATGGCAGTGCACTGACAGAAATTGATATTCACTGTATGTACTAACATGCTAGTGGTGTTGCCCAGTGTTGAATGGCAAAAATTGAATTATTAATTGGCAACAATTTCTGCCCATCACCTTTCTGTCTGTGCCTCTTGCAGTCTTCTTTGAAAAGAGCATGATTAATGTTTATGAAATAGGTTTCTGTATTGTAAACCTTACTGTACATCTGTCCAGATAAACATCATCTGTCACTTAACGGTTGGTGAGTTGCCATGTCATTCAAGAGTTAATTTAGGGGCATTCAGCTTGTGTTCTCTTGGGTCCATCTCCTGTTGAGCTGGATGAGCCCGATGGAGCCTACCAGATGTGTTTTGTGTCTCAGTCTTATAGTCACATATCTTAAATTGGAGCAGACATTTGTCTCTTTTGGTCTAGAATGGAGAAACTCCATTTTACTTGGCTGTTGAAGGAGGTCATGAAAAATGTGCTGAACTCTTACTGGAGGCAGGGAGTGACATCAATGTTTTAACTCAGGTATGTACACAGCATCCCTCCTAGTGGGGCACACTAGACTGTGCAAAGGACCTTATGAACTAAGGATATTTGCTCTGCTTTATTTTATGAAATGGGGACAAAAAAATAGAATGGGGAATGTGGAGAGTACTAACAGAATAAAACTGATATGGAAGAAAAATAGCATTAGATTTATTTGACGGGGTACTGTGGTGGAGCTTTTAATTTCCTGTATGCCCCCTAGTACCACAGACAACTAGAAAATGTAACCAACTAGGATAACTGAAAACCCTCCTTTTTGGCAGTGTATGTGACTGATCTGATGACAAACCTTTTATCTACATCTGGTTCCTGAACTTCAGTCCAAGTCGTATCTGCTGAATGGCCTTTGCTAGCCTGCTGCACGAAGTTTATGATCACAGCAGAATGAGAACTTGTTTGTTTAAGCAGAATAATTTTGTAAAACGTTTTCTAATAATTTTTAAAAATTTATTTTCTATTAATTTATATTTATTTTTCTATTTATTTATTAACTATTCTATTGATTGATTGGTTAATATGACTGTACTTGCTTGGTAAAGGTCTAACAGACTAACTAACAGACTGGGAGACATGTTGGCATTGTTGTCCATGGCACAGTATAGATGATGATGCTGAGCTGTTTCTTTCTTAAGAGAAGTTGAATGGGGCTGTAAGATACTGGTGTTCTTTAGCATGTTTGTTGTGATATAGTAAAAATGGGAATTTCCTTCACTGTTGACAAAAACATCATACTAACTGCTGATCCACTTAATTTTGCATGATTTTATCAAAGCGTTTTATTGGTGGAGGGGATACTAACACAAATTTAAATGCAAAATTATCCTATATTTGTACCTCTCTTTAGTACTGTTCTTTTTTGCAGCAATAAAAATGTAAGTTTTTCTATCTATCAAATTTCTTTCAGAACAATACCGGTGCTTTGCAGGTTGCAATTCAGAACGGACATCTATCCTTGGTTACTTTTCTTATTGATAGGAATATTGACCTGATTCCTAAACCCGAGGTGAGTGTTTATCAGAATAACTCTTTTGCTCCTGCTCAGCCTGTCCTGTGTTTCCTTGGGAATTCAGACAGCTGAATGAGGTTGAGTAGTTCCTTTAATTTTTTCCTATACACAGTATTACTTGGTTTTTAGATGTAGTTTGGCAACACATGCAGACCAATACAGACAAGGTCCTGTTGCCGACCCAGCGAGTGCTTGAGCAGGCTGGTGCAGCGCAGAGTAGACATGGCCAGGTTAAGCCAAGGGCCAGGCATTTGGAGAAGGGGAGCAAAGTACTGCTTGAACTTAGCAGTAGTTATGCTATGGGCAAAAGTTCAACAATCAGAACTGCTTTTGACTAAAGATAACTAAACTGTAAATAGACACTTCAGTGCTTTTACCCTCTGCAGGTAAATGCACCCTCATTGCCTTCAAAATCTGCACGCCAACATTCCTTGTGATTTAAAAAGAAAGAGGTATTTACATTATCCAAATCCTCTCTCAGTTTAGATATTACAGATGTTTGAGATTTTCTATGAATAGGAGATTATTGTCCACTTCTACAGTACAGGATGAAAATAGAATCTGGACTTCATGATTTATGCCATGATCACTGGCCTCTTGCAGAAAGCTATCAAGGAATAACAATTTATGATGTGCTTGTAATGTTTTAAAGATCAGGCAGTTGTTGTGCTCCTTGTCCTCATTAGCTTTCTGTAGCAGAAGCAACTCACGAAATTGTAACTTACATTTTGAAAATGTTTCCAGCACAGTGTTATGTAAGAACTTGCTTTATTTTTCTGTAGCCCTGAAGAAATGGCTGTGTTTTATAAAGACACTGAACTTGTCCCTGGCACCCATTAATGGTATTGGTATGGAATTATTCTTTAGCAGTATTTCACAAGAAACTGATCAGTCACAGGTTCAACATACAAAGTGATCTTACCAACCTAGTGTGGACTTTGACTGGTGTTCCATCTGTGCCCTGATTATTTTAATAAACAATCACTCATATAAAACCTCTGAATTTCTTACTAGCTGTAATTTGTTGTATTTTATAAATATGACAGCAAGTCAGTTTAGTATGAAGAGCATTTCCAGCAGTAACATGTGACAAGGGTTTGTTCCTGGAAGGTAGGTTTTGACATCTGTTTCCCAAATACAGAATGAGTCTGTCTCCAGGCTGTTCAATAAAGGGCAAAGCCACTTTTCTGAGGGAGCAGGAGCATTACCCTAATCTCTGTGTTGTCAGGATAGCAGCACATCCCAGGCAGGAACACTAAAGAGGAGTGCCTTGTGGCATTCCTAAGTGGTGGCACACTGACGCATGCCCCATGCATTTCCAGTCTTCTCAGCTGTATTTGTTTATCTGCTTCTGTGGGTGTTGCAGGAGCAGGCTACCACCTCTAGTATAACTCCACACATCCAGGTGTGTTTTCTGCAGTCTTGAACCTCTGCTGGAGCATGTCACCTTTGCAAGGGGTGGGCTTCAATAAGAACCTCTTTCTGGTTTGCATGAACTGGTAATAATACACCCAAGTATAACAATTTATTATTTTCTCTCCACAGCAAAAGAATTCCCCTCTCCATTTAGCAGTTATCCGTAACAATGTACCAGTAGTAAAAAGCCTTTTGGATGCCAATCACAACATAAACTCCTTAAATCACGTAAGAAAAACTGGGAATTTACACAGTTTCATTCGTAAAGCGGAGATTATGTGGGTTTTGTTTGAAACTTTTCCTTACAATATCAGGGTACAAAAAAAGAGGAAGGAAGAGGCAGTTCCCTCCTAATATTTTTTTGTGTGTACATATGTATTAGTCACTGGTACATGCTGTGCTAATATTGTTTGAGCAAGATAAGGATAGTACAATGCTGTACACTCAGAAAATGTTAGGGTAATGTATTGTTCAAATGTTATGATTCAAGCGTAATGAATGACAGAAACGTCTCATTGGTATTGACTTCAGAGGCAATCCCAGTGCAGAACATCATCTGGCTGGAAAAAAGTTACGTTTTCCTTAAAGCAACCCACAGTGTGCAGTGTTTAAATCTGTGACAAAAACAGTGCTGGTAAGACACCAGTGTTAAAGCTGTTGCTGAACAATGCTTGCACAGCATCGAGGCCTTCTCTGTTTCACACTCTGTGCCCCCCGGTGAATCGATTGGGGTGCTCAGGGAGCTGGAAGGGGACACAGCTGAGCAGAGGTGAGCAACACGGCAAGACTGAATGACAAGGTCACGGGTCTCAAAAGGATGGAGGTTTGAGCCCATCCACAGACAGCTACACCTGTCTTCCTCACCTTAACCAGGTTTCTTCGGCCCTGCTTGGTGTCAGTGGTCTTTGGAAGCCTGGTTAGTTGTTGGCCAGTTTGCTGTGCATCAGATCAGTTCACTGTAGACCATATCCACACTGATGTGTGCCATATTTACTTTGGTGCCGCCACGCTTCATCCTTTTTTGCTGTACAAAACCTCCTACAATTGTTAATGACCATTTCTGCTCTTGCTGTGTTGTGTATCACTTTGTACTGCTTTGCCTGGTAGAGAGATGATAAAAGCACTGGCTTGTGCCTGATCTTGTGTTTTTGGGCCCTACAGTGCCACTGTCTGTGTATTTAGGTAACCATCTCATGAAGAAAATAAACAATTGCACCTTTTCCTTTCTCTCCTTTGAGAGGCGCTTTGTTGAGAAAGGAATGAATGGCATCTACCCCTTCTTCTCCCCCAGGACAGGTCTCTCCCACCTTCTTGTAACACTACTTGGTTCCTTGAATATCCTCGTATAATCACACTGTTCATACTAGTGTGTGTTGTGAGCATGGTTTTGATTATTGTGGATAACAATTAACAACTAATTGGGAATGCCACACTGGGATTTGCCCAGAGGCAGTCAATTCTCAGGTGGCATCGTGTGTGGATGGAATGGGACATGTGCCTGGGGCTATTACTGCCTCCAGTAGTTTGGGATTCCATGCCTTAGCCGGAATGTAGTCCCAAGTAATTCATACACCATCTGAAGGAGGGGAGCCTTGCCTGCCCTAATGAAACACAGGGATTTCTAATGTTGTGTTGGGCCTGGCCCTTGCCTAATGAGCTGCCATCCAGTGCCTGAAAAGAGAATGAGGGTTTCCTGATCAAGGAGCACACAATGGGACAGTGAGAAGCCTGCTCTGAAGCCACCCATAGGGACACTGAAAAGGTTACTTAGTTGGAGGTGCCACACCGTTGTTTAACCAGAGACCAAGCCCTCAAATACAACAATTGTGCCCAAGCTCCAGGAGAAATGATGGAAGTAAATGTTGATTTGGTTAGAAAGAGAAACAGCAGCTCCTGCTGAGGGGCAAAAGGGGGAAGATTCAAAAGAGGCAGCCTGGCCTGTAGCAGGATAGGAAAGGGAAAAGACAAGAATGACAACAGAGGCAAAACTACCTGGTGTCCATCTCTGAATGACCTCTTAGGTAGGCAGCAAGTATTCATCCATCAGCAAGGTGAGCACACTGCTACCTGACTGCTCCAGTGCTGGGAAGGTAGGGAAGCTCAGCTGCTGGGGTCCATCTCTAGGGACTAAAGGACTGCCAAAGGGATCAGAACAGAGGCAGCCACTCATAAGTCTCTGTAGATGGCTCTTACTGAGCTTGAATGCAAAGTGTCTCCTCAAAGAAGATACTGCAAACCAGCTAGGCAAGTAAACTACCACAGAAGGTATCCAGTATCCGAGGGAGTGGTGGTAGAGGCGGACTACAGTGACCTGGCCAACAACTAGGCCTCCAAAAATCTCAGTGACATCCAGTGCCCATGGTCCATATGGTAGAAGATTGTACAGAGCTAGGAGACACTGGCCCCCACTCCAATGGTCCAACTGTGTACTGGCCTGCCAGCTGTGGCACTTCAAGGAGAATCTCCCTTTCCCCCCTCCATCAGCGTTACATCTCAGCTGTGGAAGGACTGTCCCAGCAGGTCTGTCAAGTCCCACTCCGGGCACTGTGGCTCCTTGTTAGGGAGATGCATCCTGGTCTCCCGCATGACATGTAAGGGGGGGATGCTCCCCATGATAGCGACAAGGATGAGTCTTTGAGAAACCCGTGGTTCACCCCTTCCCATTGTTCATTTTATTGCTAGAGATTAATTTATACACATTTTTGTGGAAGTCAGAGGCTGTCGTTTGTGGTTGGAGTAAAGTATGATGATAAGACTTTCTGGTCACATAAAACAGAGAATTCTGTAAATTTCTTCAACACATCTTCTGGAAATGTTTTGTGCTTTGTCTCTAGCTTGCCTGAAGTTGCATACAGTAGGTACTTATGTGCCCCTAAATTTCTGCAGAAAAGAAAGCAGGATGTAAGGCTAGTTTTTATTTATGGGAATAAAAAAGTAACATAAATATGTGAGATCATGTGATCATAGTGTAAACTGTAAAATTAACAGTTGACGAGACTTTTAATGTGGAACCCTGAGCCTTGTGTTTCTTGGAGTGCAAACTTTTAAGCTAAGATCTAAAGGCCAAAAAAGTTCTCTAACCAGACCTACAGAATGTAAAATTGAAACGTCAGAAAGCACAGGCACAAAACACTCAACTTAGAAGGATGATGTGTCACAAGAAACATACTAAGGAACATTCCCATATATGCAGGGCTTCCATAATTACTCCATTATTTGCTGCTGCATTTCACCCACAGACGTCTGGATTTTCTTACTCTGCTTTCTGTAGAAGAATAAATAAATACATATTTGGGTATATGTAGCTATGTAGAGACTATACAACCCTTCTTTCAGACCCGAAGTTTTACTTGAAACTGAATGCCCTTTTAGCTGTTATTTCTTGTTAATGGTTTGGCCTTGTTTAATGGTTTCGGTTTGGGTTTTTTTGTATGTATGTTGTTTAAGGTTCACTGAACCCATTATGGAGCAGGTAGACTTCTGCTATATATCATCATTTTGTGGCAGGGCTGACTAAAAAACTCTGTTGTGGATGTGGCATATTGTAATGTTCAAAATTATGGATGTTGAGTTGTCTTGGCATGAATTTCAGCAGAGAAAAGGTTACTTGAGAGGATAATATGGGTGTGGGATGCTGCCAGTCGCATGAAGACCTCTGTCCAGAGCACCTTGCCTTGAGAGGGAAGAGAAAGAGGGAGAGAGAGATTGTTAGTTTACAGTTAGAGGGCCATAACAGCAACTCTTTCCTGAGCCAGGAGAACCTTCTGCCTGGTTTTCCTGCAGAGATCCCATATGCTGTCTTGTCTGCCTGAAACAAGACTGGCAGATCACTTATGATTTCCCTCTGTTTAGTATTTTCTCACCAAAGTCACCTCTTGTGAACCTATTTTAGATTCAGCCTTTGAGTGTGCTGCTACTAGGAGTGAGTTTGACTTAATGCATTTATTTGGTGTCTTTAATTCCAGAGGCAGGAAACGCCTCTACATCTGGCAGCTGATCTTGGCAATGTGGAGTTGGTGGAAGTGCTGCTGAAGTCAGGCTGCAATCTCAAGACCATGGATAAGGTAAATTGCATTCCTCACACATGTCAAGATTACATTATTTTATTTTTTGTTTTATAATCTTCCTTACAGAGATGCATAAAGCACATGTTTCCACTTGTGTTTGCTAAGTAAAGCTTGTCAGGGTACACTATGTGGTGATAGAGAGATAGGCCCTGAAGGCCAGAGAGAGCCTCTTTCCTGGGCCCGTCAGTGACCCTGGGACTGTATCCAGGTCACCGGGCATGAGCAGAGAGAGGGTTGTGAGTTTGTGGACAGGGATGGACCTGTGAGAGGTGATAGTTGTAGTTTGTGACCTTATAGGGTATTGTTTACCTGTTACCATAATAGGCAAAATCTGGGCACTACCCCAGGTGATTGGGGGACACTGTGGAGAACATCTTTCCTGTTTATATGATGTTATATCCTGGGTGTGCTGGTATTTAGGGGAATTCTGGCTGCGCAATAAGCGACTTTGCATCCCCATCCTGTGTGCGGAGTCCATGCCCATGCATGATCACTGCAAAGCTAACTACAACGGAAGTCTCCTTTTAATACTGCTATACCTGCAGCTTGCAGAGATCTGAAATGGTTTTGTGAAGAGCTGTAAAACTTCCAAGCTCCATGGTTTGAAGGATAAACACTGCTTCTAGAGACCTTTCATGGAAAAAAAGCACTAGGCTTGCAGGGAGGAAAATGGCCTGTGACTGCTGTAACTGTGCACCTGCAGCCAGGCTCGTTGCCAGGGGAGATGCAGCTTCACCAACTGCAGTGGTGGAGAGTTTGCTGTTTAGCATTTTGGGTTATCTGACATTCCAGATCCATTCAGGCAGATACTTAAACCCTGAGATGATGTTCTGCCTATAGAGCCAGAAAGATAGAGGCAAAAATGGCAATGGCTGGAAGAAGTACCAAAGCAAAGTTGCTGGGGAAGTGCTTTTGAAAGGACAGAGTATCAAACCCAGTATTTACAAATTTTGCTAAATTACTGCAAGATTGAGTTTCCCCTTTTACACTTCCACTTTTCTTGATTTTCTGTATGACTGAGTCAATGGATTTAATGTTTATTACGAGTAAAATCTCACCCTTTCATAACTTTAATAAGTAACTTTCCTGTACAAAACTGTCCTGATGAGAAGTGAAGCTTTACGGTCTAGGATTGTCTTGTTTTGCCCTAGCCTGATATGAGGCCTGGTGCTCTGAGAGTTGGGTGCATGGTTGGTATGTTTTGGGAGGCTGAGGTAACATGCTGCATTGTAGTTAAGCCTTTCCATTTAGAATCATGCCTACACTTGCCAAAGAGCTGCAGTTCTCATAGGGGTCAAGCCAGAATGAAATCTCATCCACTTTAAAGAGCACCTCAGCCACTGGAATGTTTTTTCAACCTATTTGTATTCCAAAGGCAGACACAAAAAATTACTTACTGCCTATGACTTTAAGCACCTACAAGTCTTTGAGCGGGAGAGTGCCCTAGTATTACAACAACACTGATAGAGTTCAGGACTTGTTATGAGAATTTGACTCTGACCCAGTATAAGTTCTGGTACAAGTCACCTTTCTGCATTGGTTTTATTTCTTGGAGTAAATTTTTCCTTGCTTATTTGCTGGATGACCCCTGAGACCATGCCACTGCTGGGAACATATGCGAGTACAGTGCTCTTTGAACGGAATTGGTGCTGCGATGCCAAAAACATTACTGTCCTTGCTGAACAGTAGACAGGAAGAAGAGGACCCTGCTTCGATTGCACAGTGTTTTCCTGGCCTCCATGCCCTGGCAGCAGGAGCCCTCAGGCTCCAGAGAATATCATGCATCTGCTCCTGTCAGAGCTCAGGGAATGCACTCTTGGGAGCTCTTCTTTCATCCCACCTGCAGATAAAACTGTCTTTGGTTGTGAGTGATAGGGCACAGAGAGCTCCCCATGAGCAAGACTGCTGGGCTACATGTGCATGCAGGATGCCACCAGTGTCTGCTCTAGCACAGGGGTACAGAAACAGCCCCTTTATCCACTCCCTCTCTCTCTCTCTGTGAAATACAGAGCACCTCTCCAGAGGTGTGCCCAAATAGCTCTTGTGATCTCTGGACTCTTCAAATATGAAATATGCCTATGCCTGAAAGATTTAATGAAATGTAAGTTCCTTGGCTTCCAATGTGATGCTTTTCTAAACAACAGGCTAATTAGAATGATCTTGAGCAAAGCCAGGAGCTAGAACTCAAAAGGTGTATATTAGGGAACTTTATACTATCTGGAGAGTTGAAATACCTTATAATTTAATTAATGAACCTTCTAATTAAGGGATTGGCTTATTTTAGATCTAATTTTCTAGAATGACTGGCACTTGTTATGTGGAGAACACTCAGAATACTTAAATCCACGGCAGTTGCACTCAGTGCAGATCTGCTGAAAAAAGAGTTTCAGAGAAAACCCTTCAGAGCCACCATGACACCTGTACATCAAAGTGCTGATAGGAGAGATGGGTTCAGGTAGACTGAGCAAACCTCTGCAGCTGCAATTAAAGCAATGGCTTTTAGTAATTCCCACTTCCTCTATACCCATGAAGCATCATCCTGTAGTTGTGCTCCTTTTAGCTGTAATGAGAAAGTAATTCTCCTTTCATTCTGTGAGCCACCTTCTCTTACCATCTAAAACAAGGCATAGGTTTGCTTTTAAGCTGGAGGTTTCCAACTTTGCCAGCCTATCCATCTGAGATGCCAGTTTTGCCCTAGCATGGGAATCTACTGTATTTGTGGTAGTTTTCAGCCTGTGATGCCTGGGCTTGCATGAACTTCGACGCAGTGACTGGGTAGTGCAAGCTGGTATGAAGTATGCAGCAGTCTGACTGCAAGTTTCTGAAAGGAGCTGTACCTCACCAAAAATTCTTTCGTGGGGAGTTCAGAGTGGGGGAAAATTGACCACCTCTGGGCTGAGGGGATACAGCTTATGCAGTGCTTAGAACTTTGACTGTAGCTACCCAAAAGCCATAAAAATTGTAGTAAATATCTTTTCCTGTTAAAATAAAAGGGGATGGGGCTCTGCAAACAGTTTCTGTGTTTCTTCTATGACACACTTACCCAAGATAATGTTCTGATTCACCGTCTCTGCTTTCAGCATGGAAAAACTGCACTAGCTATGGCATCAAGGAGCCATCATGCCCTCATTGTAGATATGATCATTAAAGCAGAAAGGTATTATGCCATGAAACAGGTAAGAGGCATCTTTCATTACACTTAAGATACCTAAGGGAAAAGCCAATTCTGATTTTGAAGTGCCTTTTGGCTGGGGTGGTTCCTTTTGGCAGGCTGCAAGACTGGCCTTGATGAACTAAAGTTAGGATTGGAAATGGGAAAGTCTCTAGCCCATCCAGGTTTTATTCCTGACTAGCTGTTAAACTGTAAGCAGATCTTACCCTTTTCCTGCCCTGTGCTCTACACATAAAGGGATGGAGAGAGATTCTAAGCCAACTAATCCAAACTGTGCCATCAGCATCATGGCTGGGATAACATTGGTTTAACATTGGATAACTTTGGTACAGTAAAATCTGTGGTTGAAAAATAGGAGAGTGAAGATGTCTCTGACTCCTTTGCTAGCAAGGGCTCAGCTACTTAAACAGGAGCTCCCTCTTCTGTTCCTTGTGTATTAATTATGAAATTAAAGCAATGAAATAGGAAAGAACTTCACAACAAGTATGAAGGACATGGCTCAGGTTGTCTGAATTTCTCACCTTCTTTCCCTAGTTGTTACTTAAATGTAGGCTGCATAGTGATGGGCTTCTCTGGAGGGCTACAAGTAACTGCCATACAAATTTGTGACTTCGTTCTCCCTCCTGCTTCCTGCTGAGTTAGCCAAGTGTGTAAGCATACTGATCCTGCCCCAGAGCAGGCACAGGAATTAGCCAGTTTTACCACCCTACTCCTGTCCTGAGTGGCCAAATCCATGACACCTAGGGTTACAGGGATGGTAAATCACAGATCTAGATTAATTATTGCAAAAATGCCTCTACGAACACCCTGTATTGTGCATTTGATTTGCACCAGTTCAGCTGGAGCTGTCAGGTACATTATTGTTTCTTTTGGCTTAACGAGGAATTAGAAGTGGTCTGTTGCCACAGAAGACGTGACAAGTCAGACAACAGTAAACCCATAATGTTCTCAACCTCTTGGCATTGTTCACTGAACTTCCTGAAGAGAAGAAAAGGTGTTAAGCAGATGCTTTTCTGCAAAAGCACCAGAGACGTTGGGAAATACAAACATAGGTATTTGTATCCTGTTGCCTGAAGCTGAGAGTGCAGCCTTTTGAACAGCTTAAATCTTACGGCTATGGAATATGATGCTGCTCAGGTGGTGTTACCATACAGGGAACTACAGCATTTTGAAGGACTGTCTTTTTGTTACATTCATCAGACTTACCATTTGTGACAAAGCATTAGTTACAAAAGGAATTGATTGTCATGTAGCTGAGAGGAAGGGCACGTGATATTGAAGTGTTGACTGTCATCTCTCTGCTTGCCCTTTTTTCTATTTATCATTTCTACCCAACCCTTCCCTATCATTGTCCAGGCTGGGTTTAACTGGATTTGAGGGCAGCTGTTACCATCCCGCCTTGCCATTGCCTCAAAACACAATTAGCAGCAAAGAGCAGCTGCACTGCTGCAAAGGGGTTTTTTTTGTTTGCTTGAGGTTTTTTCTGTTACTTTTTTTTTTCGGAACTAAGCATCACAAGAAAAGCATCCAATTGGAGGGACTCTGAAGCTGTCCTGTGGAATGTCCTAAACGTTACTTTGCATGTGTCAGGAAGCATGAAATAAAGTCTGCATCAGATGGAGGGAATCAAACATACATGACAATGCTCAGTTACTGAACTGAGACTTTTTTTTCTCTCCAAGTCTCTCATAAGATTAGGAAATAACGCTGCTGTATTTTTCTGAATTTAATTTGGAGTGAAGCACTTTATGCTTAGCATTTTTAAAACGTGGCATACTGCCATTTCCTTTTTTGCTTAGTATCTGCTTTGTAATCCTCTATGAAATTCCTAAAGAAATTTTTTTCCCTTTGAAGATTGATTTGAAACAGAACTAGTACATAAACATAATGAAATACAGAAAGAGTTGGAGCTTACCTACCTAGGAATGTTCCCTGGGCACTGCCTAGCTAGGGCTGAAATCACTGATTGACATGGTTTTTGCCAAGGTGCCCTGACAAGAGATAACCCCAACACTCCTGTTTTAGGTGAGCCATGCATACAGCAGCAACATCACTTTTAATCTGGAGGGTAAAATCCATGTGGTTTTGTTTTCTACCTGATTTTACTTACGCAGGAATGACACTAGATCCACGTTCAACACACATGTGCGTATTGGTGTTTAGACACTGTGCTGACTGGGGGTCCCCATGATAAACCTAATGGCTGATCCTGCCAGCAAAGGATCTGGAAGTCCCCACTTCAGCCAAGTGAAACTGACAGGGTGGAGGCAGGAACAGCTTGAGCAGGTGCTGTGCCCATGCGGCCTACCCTCTCCTTGGGGAGAGATTAGTGCTTTGAGAAGCAAGAGAAAAGGGTAAGAACTGTACCTGAAACTCAGCTGGGTTCTAAACACAACATACAGGCTGAGCCAAGCAGCACAGCAGTGCTGACACAACAGTTGCTGTAACTTTGCTTTTGTGTATCAAGTACCAGAGAAAGTGGGTTATTGCGCAATTAACTTAGTAATATGTAGCAACACACACAGGAACTCTTTGTTTCAGTTCTGTTTCTATGAGCCATACACAGTTCCTTTACAGGCACTGACCAAATCATCTGTCAGTAGCTACACCTGGCTGTACAGGACACTGCTAACTGAGCAAAGGTTCCCAGCTCTGTTATAAAATTTATCATCTGCTTTCTTTTTCAGACACATCTAGCTCATAGCAGTCATGGGTCAGACTTCAGTGTGTCCTTCAAACAAGATCATAGTACACAGACCAAGCAAATCCGCTCCTCCCTTTGGAATCTAGCATACAACCATTTAAAACCCTGTGAATGGAAAAAACTTGCTGTGTTCTGGAAGTTCACAGATGAACAAATTAAAGCTATTGAAGAACAGTGGACAGGTAACAATATCTGAATGGCCAAACATAGTACATAGGGTGAAAAACCCCAAAAGGCAGTGTTGCTTTATAAACTATGTGAGTATCACATAGTGAAGGGATACAAGCCTTGCCCCTGGTTCCTGGGAAGCAGTGCTGTAGCAGTACAGGACACTTCTGCTCTCCCTCCTGCCTTGAAGGAACTTTCTTCCTCTTTGGAGATCAAGACTAGAAGCCATAAGCATCACAGAAGGGTCTTGTGGGTCATGCTGCAAGTGAGGACCTGGGGAATGTCATGACACAGAAAGATTTTGCTCATGCTCTGTCTGCACAGCTGCCATGAAGCAGGAATTTCTGGTTTCAGGCCTCTCAGGTGCTGGGGGAACAATTGTACTTGTTACTACTGTTCCAGGGTATATTTCCACAGCTTGGGGAAAAATGAAAGGAAAAATTAATTTTAAGATGCATTAGGTGTTTTTTATCTCTTAACAGTAGTGTTAGGATAAAGCGTCAGTTTTTAAAAAAACTTTTGTAAGCTTCAGTCTTCATTTTTCTGCTAGATAAGAAAGGTAATACGAGCAAATGAATTAAGTTCAAAACCTGTTGAACTCTTAAAGTGCAAAAGCACAAAATACACTGTTTCTAGCGTATTGAACAAATACTTTGTGTATTGCATAGGGAAAAAAAGTTACAAGGAACACGGAAACAGAATGTTGCTCATCTGGTTACATGGTACGTTGCTGGCTCATCAGAATCCTGTTAAACATCTGTATGAAGATCTGGTGGAAGCAGGATTTCAGCCTTTAGCTGGTAAGTTGATACAGAGCACTTTGCAGTGTCCTCCGCGAGACTGCAGTGCTGTGCCGAGGTCCCTGCTGGCGCTGGGGAGCTGTGGCCAGGGCGGGGCTGGAGGACACTTTCTTCTTTTCTGGCACTGCCCTTCCTGAGGGGTGAGGCTGCTTGAGAAAAAGCATTTATGTCAGACTTGTGGTTTCTAACAGAAGACAAATGTGCAAACTTTGCTTCCCTCTTCTGTCCTGCACACATGGTTCACTTGTGACTGTTCACCCTTCAGTTAGATTAGTCTGACCTTGTGTGAAGCAGAGCACACCAAGCAAGTGTTTTCTCTTACTTTACAGAGAAGATCAGAGCTTCAATTAGCATTGGCATGGACTCCAGGAAATGTGTCATTTCATGAGCTCATCAATAAAATATGGCATATATGATGGAATTACATGCCAGATGGAAAGTGGTGTTCAAATATCCTTTTGGGAAACAAAAAACCTATTTTGAAGTTGTACAACTTTATCCATCCTGGAAGAACTTCCACTCCTGAAATGGTTACTTATTTCTCAAATGCTTGCTGTATAGCAATATAAAACATTTAAGAGTGAATGGCTGACTGGTAGTTTATAACTGCGAAGCAAGACTCACCACTTAAAATTTCTACACCTGACCTAACACTGATAAAGTAATTCTGTACTGGAACAGCAAACCAAGCTACTTCGTGTTTGATGTGAAATGTAAATAAGATGTTCTGTACATGAAAAAAATCAAATTTGATGAGTGAAGATCATGTGTATAAATCAACACTTCCAGAAATAAGCCAGCATCTGGCCTCATTTGGGATTCAGGTTTTTCTAAATTCTTGCTAGGATTATGACAAATCTTTCTACGGCAGCATTTGATTTATGTAGTGAAGATACACAAAAATGTCATGTGTAAAATCCATGTGTGGCTGGCTGCAGAATTTTCTATTGTGGCATAACGCTGTATGCATACTCCCAAAATAACATTTGATATTTAATACTTAACACATCTAGAAATTATTTACCTATTTCTTGTTCATATCTTGAATCTTAATACTCGGTAGTGTCCTGCTGAATATATTTAAAGGTTTTCTTACTACTGAATATATATAATATCTGAAAAATTATATAAATCTCTGTCTTTGTGATCTTCTTTATAACACAGCAATAGTTTTATCATGTAATGGAAGAATTGAATTGCCTTTTCTGTTTGCATTTGGCTAGCATTATTTTGCACTGAATTCTTCTGTTTGTACGAAAAAGGTGATCTGTATCTTAGTCTGAAGTCTTACTCCAAAACGCCCACTTGTGTGCAACCTTCTTTGAGTCGGCTGCAGAGCATACCAGAAATACGAAGAACAGACTGCTAAAGCCTAAGGTTTTGGAATCAGGGATCTAACGTACAAATGCTTGGAACCCCTACAACATTCATCAAGTTCTGCACCATTAGCTTGGAAAATGAAAATGTTTAAGAATCTGATGGACTCGATACCTCACCTGGCCCAAGCTGGACCCTGGGTGTGGAGGATACCACCCTGCTGTTTTCTATTTAAACACACTGTTGTAGGATATAATTAAGGTGCTTGTCAACTACACTCACTTGCATAAGCAATTAAAAGTATTTCTAACAAAAATAAATTTCATTTTCTCTTGAACATAAATGTTAGTATCATTGGGATTAAACAAAGAGATTCAGACAAAAATCA
Source organism: Ifrita kowaldi (assembly GCA_013398055.1). NCBI lineage: Eukaryota > Metazoa > Chordata > Aves > Passeriformes > Cinclosomatidae > Ifrita > Ifrita kowaldi. Next base: position 91,752 of record VZRS01003922.1, on the reverse strand, counting down.
CATTGTATCCTTTATTTGAAAGTGTGCAAAAGATTCCTTAAATAAAAAGTGTTTGTCTTAATAATAAAAGTTTGGAGGTAGAACAACAGTTCAAGTTCTTTTGCCCCTCCAGATACTTATTATAAATGCACTTTTGCTTAAAAATCCCCTTTTTTTTTCAGAAAAGGGTAAAAACATGATATGTACTTTAGGCCTTACTGCATCAAATCTGAAAAGACTGGGAAGAGGTACCTTGATTAAAAACCCCTACCGGTGAGAAAGACAGTCAATCAGTCAACAACTTTTATTGACTGAACACTGGTATGACTTTGGCCCTGAAGCACTCGCCCAGCTTGTCCTGCAGGTCTCACAGTGGTAGAGCCAGAAGAATGAAGCACAGTTCGAGGATATTTAGCAGCAGTGGCTTGCGATATGGTTTGCTGAAAAGTAATCAGATACATCAGAACACTTAATGGCACAAAAAATTCCCATTAAAATAGCTCTAGGTTAAATGTAGTTTAAAAAGAAAGATCTGCAATCCAGCAAACTGAAATACACTTATCAAAAAGGAAAAAATAAATGGTCATTTAACAGCAAGGATAATTTCTTTTCCTTTCTTATCTGTAATACACTTTTTAGTATATAAAGTGCTAAATTTCCAGTTAACGAAGTATCTTGAGCTTTTATCACTTCAATCTTATTTCAAGGTTGGTTTGTTTCAGTTTTCTACCATACTGTTCATGATTTTCCCCTGTAGTGCTAATTTAATCACACCAACTTTCCTTTTGAAGCTCAGTATTTCCTATGAGGCAGTCTCTGAAAGGTCTTTGAAAAGAAAAGGTTTGCAATTTTATCAAGAGTTAATTTTCTGCCCATAAAACTAGCCACCTTAGTGTAACAAACAGTCCCTTCTGCTTTTAATCAAGGTAAACTCTCTCCCCTCTCAAATTAACTCAAGAGAAATATTTGAGTTCCACTTAGGTTTTTATTTGCAGAAAGGGTACACAGAATATATCTCTAGGGCTGTCACACCTATTACATTTTTAGAAATCAGTGCTTGTTATAGTAGTTCAGGTGCTTTCCTTGTCACACTAGTCACAAAATCTGAATCCAGAAATTGTTTTTAATGAAATAATTATCACACTGCATCTCTAACCTCCTAAGAACATACAGTTTAAGTATTACTTTCTGCTTAATAGCCCAAATTCTTGAAAACTATGTGCCATGTGCCACAGGGCTGTGAGTCACGGCAGGAAATGGGGGCCGTTTCTGCTTTTGGTACTGCCACACTGGGGAGGGGATTGGGGGTGCTTAGGAGATTGGGAGGAGACACAGCCAGGACAGGTGACCCCAACTGACCAAAGGGATACTCCAGACCACGTGGCACCATGCTCAGTGTATAAAGTGGGGGAAGAAGGAGGAACATTTGGAGTGATGGAGTTTGTCTTCCCAAGTAACCATTATGTGTGATGGAGCCCTGCTCTCCTGGAGATAGTTGAACACCTGCCTGCTCATGGGAAGCAGTGAATTAATTCCTTGTTTTGCTTTGCTTGTGTGCACAGCCTTTGCTTTCCCTAATTAAGTGTGATTTTCTCAGCCCATGAGTTCTCCAGCTCTCACCCTTCCGATTCTCTCCCTGATCTCTCTGGTGGGGGAGTGAGCGAGTGGCTGCGTGGGGCTTGGCTGCTGTCTGGGGTTAAACATCTCCTCACCAGTGCCTTCTACACAAAGACAGTAAGTACTGTTTGCAATTTTCAACAGGCCTCAAGTCTGAGCTTTGTCTAATAGCTCTTCACAAGGTAATTTTTCTTCAAACTATTACCAGATGTGTTGTAATAAAAATACTATAAGAAGCATAATCTGATTTACCTGAGTGACTGGATGATGTTTCTCAACAATGACTGAACTCATGGGTGGAGCAACTCCCATCACTGCTAAACTCCCAGAAGCTCTGGATCTTTGTCCCATATCAGCTCGGCCTGTGATTCGAGCAGTGATTGTTCTTCCTGCTTTCTGTTGTGCAGATGTAATTACTTTTGCCATGGGCTATAAATAAATCAAGTATTATTAATTGGTAAAAAATTCTAAACATAACATTTACAATGGTCTAGTATTTCTGCTCAGTTTTATCTGCCACATGCCTGAATGGAACTTGTGACGTTGCAGGTAATCCAGTTACATTACACAGGACTGAATTTGCTCCACCTGGCTGAATCAGGATTACTCCATTTGTTTCAACTCGTAAGTATGAGATAGCATTTCAAGCAAATGACTTCTGTCCTGAGGGAAGTAAGACTAATTTGACAAAAATCAAGCAGCATGGATAGGTTAGCTTTGTTTGCTGACTGCGTGCTTGAGTGACAGCTGAAGGTACTCCCGTCACTGTGGAAATCCTTTCTAGCAATGACAGAACAGACAGTAAAAATGCTCCCATGTGTACAATAATGCATCTTTCTCTGACAGCTGATAGCAACCTGTGTCAAGTGCTAGAAAAGAAAGGAGGGCAGTTTAGCACTAAGCATAGAAAAGGGAACGAGAGGGAAATTTCAAACAGCAGTACAACGAGACAAAGCACTTTCCCTAACAAAAGGTTATCCAGTCAAACACTGATTGTTCCTGTTGCACTATACCTAAGTGTACATGCACTCTTCTGTTCCTCATTTTGCCACACTGCCCTACCTACAAAAAGAATTTAAAACTGCTCCTAGCATAAATGGGTTTATGTAACATGAATGAGCATTTGCAAGCTAGTGTCTTCATACTGCTATGTAAACACCATGGCAGTGCCCTCAACTACATACCTGTGTTGCTCCAAGAAATGCACAAATAACAATACCCAAACTAATATTCGTTATGATTACGCCTTAAAAGAAGAAAAAAAGTTAATTTTAGCATGTTACCAGTTTTTGAGTTGATGTCACACCAGATCCTGCTGTGCTAGTGATGATTCCTGGAGAATCAGAATCTAGCCTGGTCTCAGGAGTGCTTCCATGAGCCAAGTGGCTAGAAAACTGTGAAATGAAACCAGAGTTTACAAAGAATGAGCATTACTTTCTAAAAAATACAATTTTACTCCTTAGATAGTCTGTTTTTTGACTATCCCAATTACCCTTTTAATTGTAATGTCTTTGCAGATATCTTACCTCTAGTGTTACTCTTTATTGTCCAATTTAAAATTACTCGTCTAAAAATCGTAGAAATTGTGTGAATAACATTTGTCACTATTAGAACTAAAAATCAGGAGAGAGGCATGCACATCATCTCTGTTCTAACCTACTCTCTAGCATGATACTGTTTTACAGTGGCAAGGTTTTCAGGACGGCTCCAGGGCAGGTCCAAAACAGCCATGCCACTAGATGATGATCTGGCTAAGTTGATATGACAGGACAGTAAGGTGAGTTCCCTCAATGTCTATATGTGTAACCCCCCTAAAAGAGAAGTTCTAAGTCAAGCCAGCTTTTCATCTTTTCAGAATATATTAAATTCAGAGGTTTTTTTAAAAAAAAACCTCTTAACAGCTTTTTTCCAGAGAGAACCTTAGAGAGCGAATTATGCTTATTGTAGTGACCTTGTCTTCACTAGTTTAATGCATTTTCACTAAAATAAAAAAAAGAGCTTAATGAAAGTACAGCAAGCCACAGCAGCTGTGTCTCAGTCACTTCATTTTCACAGTGCAGTCTGAACACACCTGCAGGTTTCCTTTTAGACTTGGACTTTCTTCAAAAAAGCCCCAACCAAGGAATTTCTTTTTTGTCACTAGCAAATACAAATCTGTTCCGGCTACATGCTTACCATGCCTTCCATCTGAAGAGAAGCTGCTGGTGGAGGTGGTGATGAGGGCAGATTATATTGTGAAGGAGATGGCCTTCCTGCACCAGTGGGAGCATTATCATTTCTCCTGCTTCCTGTATCTATTATTAGAAACACAAAGTAATGGGATCAGCACATAATCTAGCTAACCCTAAGGGGTGGGTATATGGGGGAAGGTAAGTTACAATAAAAATTCTAGTATCTCTTTGGGATTTTGTATAATCTAATAAAAAAGATCAGGTTGTTCTTTACAGAGGCAGGTAGGTAGGTAGGTAGGTAGGTAGGTAGACAGATATAAACAAACATTCCTGTATTTTAGCCATCTTTTGAGATGCTTGCAAATGTTTTTCAAGGGGCTTGTTTCCCTGTTATGTCTCAACATCCCTGTGGCACATGTCACCTACTTGTAGTGCAAAGAACTGAGGTTCTTCCTACTGCTACCCAGAACTAAAACCAGTGTACAGGAGGTGCTCTTATCCTAAGAGCCAAAATCCAGTTTAGATAGGAAAACACAAAGGTCATACTGGACTTCTGTGAGAGCGCAAGATCCTTACGGGGGCTTACTGGCAGTAAAATAAAATGTTATACATTAGCAGCAGCATCTCATCCCCATATATAATTGCTGGACAGTGGCCTCATCCTGGCTGTAGGACTGGGACAATCTACAGGCACCCTATAGCTCTCATCACCCTGCAAGGGTAGGCTGGGTAAGCTTAAGCGTGAACAAAATCCATCTGGGATACTTTTATCTCCCAATGCAGACATTGAGGATGCCAGATCTGCAGACATAAGCTCAGTCTCTTTTCCAAACAGTTCCAGCCTTTTCCTTTTAGAATGCAGAGTTTCTTAAAGGAAGGAGAGAGCGGTATTCTTATTTACTCTACTATTTCTGAAGCAGCTGATGCTAGCAGGAGTTCCAGGACAAGAGAAATCTGCTCATTCCAGGGACTAGAGTGACACCGTGTGGTAGTTGTGTTTGTTTTTTTTCATTCTTAGCTGAAATATGGAGGAAAAATAAAAGGAAGGTGCTTCAAATCTGTGCAATATTTGTAGATGTCAAGAGTAAAAGAATGCCAGAATATGCATTTCTTACATATCTATGTATGTACACACACATTAAGCTTAAGCACAGACAGGACCAATGCACAGTTACAGACCAGTCAGATCTGATCTATGTTACTGAAGAAAAACAGCGTTAGGGTTTTTATAAGCAAAAAGTTATGAATTCCTTTGGCTTCAGTTTTCCTCTAAACACATAAAGAGGTTAAAATAATCTTAATACACTATTAATTAAAAAGAAAGTCAGCAAATTAGGCAGATAACTTTTACACCATCAATACTGACACTAGATATTATGAAGCCATTAAGGTTGTGATACATGCACACTATTAATAAATACATTGTAATGATATACAATATGTACGTTATCTGTATATTGTGTGTATATTAAATGTACATTAAAATAACCTAAAATAAATTTGTAAAGGGGTGAAATTCTGCTTTTCTATCCAACGACAGTAGGTGGCACTGCAGTGTTCATATAAATTTATAATTGCTGACTGATTCTGGCACACGAAGTTTTACAGATTAAAAGACTAGAAACAGATCACAATCATCTTCTCTGATGTTTGCAGTCTTCCGATGTCCTGATCACTGTTCTACCTGATTAAGAATGCAGATCAATGGCTGTTCAACCATATTAAACAATTATGTAACTAACTTCATTAAAACCACCATCTGGCTGTAGCAAGAAAAAGATAGTAAGCCTAGGGAAGGGGAGAAGGTGCTACAAGAGGTGGTGGAAGATGCTGACCTGCCTGGGACCGATACCAACACAGTCTGTGAGATGTTATGACGCCTGATTAAAAAGCATAATAGCGGATACACAAAAAAAAATGAGTTATAGGTACCCTAACATCCAGCACAGCAAAATCTTTAGGTGTTGCTCTGGCGTAGAGTATCAGTTCCAGCTTCTTAGTAAAAATCAAGCAAAATCTTTGGTCCATGAAACTCAGGGGTTGGTCACAACTACTCTAGAGCTCAGTTTTCTTCACGTCCTTACTACTTTATACTCATTTTTATAGGTCTACAGAAACAATGCTTTCACACGAGTCAGTTACCCTTAATTATCAGGGAGACCTGTTGTCTGCTGCATGTTTTTTGAAAACAGTAAACAAACAAAAAAAGGATAAAGCTTCAAGATAGAATAGTTCTTAATTAGTAACACAATGAAAAAAAAGTACCTGGGAAATGCTCTGTAATTTTATTCCCAAACTCAGTATCTTCAAGAAATCATTCATTCTTAACAGTCTACAAATACTGATCCTATTTTTTTACTAGCACACAGCTACTACATTTAGCTAATGTCATATTAATTTCCTAAGCAACTACACAAATACCACTTATGTTTAACAGGCTTAGACAGCTGCTGAGGCAAGTATCCTCTTACATTTTCTTCAGGTTTTTGTTTCCTCTTCCTATCTACATTTTTGGTGAAGAATTTCTCTAAAGTCGTTCAGAAACTTCTGTGTAAGGCAGTTAAATTTAGCAACTGAAGTTACTTGTCTAAGGCTATTAACCACTGCTGCCAGTACAGCTGGTGAGCCACATGTATAGCTGCGACACTCCTGCTAGCACAGCTATTTTCTCTTTAACGTAGGTTGCTGCACCAGCACAATCATGTTCCCACTGCTACAGATTGTCTCACTCTGAGGGGGTGATTTCATTACATCATTAAGCATGTGCAGCCCTTCCCTGTGTAGTTGCACAGGTTTTATGGGTATGCTGCTGATAAAAATAGACTGGTGTTTCCTGTTCTGGCACAGAGTTACAACTAAATACAGAACATGGGAGATTTGCTTGCCCTTTTTACATTCAAAAGGAAGATTAAAAAAGAAGGGAGAGCTGGGAAAAGCTGATTCATTGCACACTGAGATTCCAGAGCATAAAGGAATTTTCAGGATTTCGTCTTCACTGCTCCATAACCTAGTGTTTTAAGAAGTTTGCCACCTTTGACTTCTTGTTCTGCCTTCAGCTGCAGGTTACCACTCCCCCAGCTATGTGGGATGAAGAGAACACATTCCTCTTTTTAGCTACAGCAGTACGAAGTTCAGCATCAGAGTATTTCTCAACATATTCAACAGGACATTTTAAAGGAATAAAAGTTCAATAAACTCTGTATTGCCACAAATCCTCAAATTTAAAAAAAAAAAAAAAAAAGAGAAAAGAAACTCCATTAAAACAAACAAATAAATCCCAAACAAATCCAACAAAAATGCACACACACTACCAGATTAAAGCTGCTATTCATACTAACCAGGATCTGGCCTACTGTCCTTGCTTTGAAACATGGTCATTGCTTCCAGATTCAAAGCACATACACCACGCATAAAGGCTTTCTTCATGGTGTCTTCATACTGATCTCTTTCACTGTGCAGTCGCAGAATCTCAGCTTTTCTCTGTTCCAAAGTAGCAGTTAACTACAAAACAGAATGAGGAAACAGTTCTCTCTTACTTCTGAATGCAAACTACATATTCATCAATTAACTTTAAAAATTATTTATTATATTTACAAAGATAGAGATTTTCACTTAAAAATCTCTGCTTCACTGGAGATGAACAGCTCATTGCAGTTTCCTTGTAATACAGCACAGTATTAGTACTAGAACACACCAATGACAACACTGTCTTCAAAAGGACCCTACCTAAGCAGAAATATATCTTGCAAGCTTTTGTCTTTTAGAAGTTGGTGTCTGGAGACAACCCAGATTTCTGCAGAAACATGGGTTAATTCAACAGAAGAGCAAGTGTTCTCAGACAATTATTTAAATATAGGGTAAATTTTCACCACCACCGTCTCTTCTCTAGATACTGTAAAAAACTAAAAATGCTGAGAAAAGAACAGAGGAAGTTGCTGCTTACGGTTTTTGTGCTGTTAAGACACATTTGGTAAGCCTGTTCTTAAAGTTCAAGGTTTAATTTCTCGCTGAAATACAAAGCTCTTAAAAGTTGTATTTTAAAACTGATTACTTAGCATGCACCAATGCACACGTTGACAATTTCACCTTAGGATCTGAAAATTCTTTAAGAAGCTTAATAGGCAAGCTGAAGAAAAATCAAACTTAATTTCAGCCTTTAACAGAGTAGCTATTACAGAAAAAAAGTATTGTACTCATCATGACCATTTGTAATAATAATGGTCTTCTATTCCCGTTGTCTTCTATATTAAGATCTCAAAATGCATAGCTCATATTAACAGGATGCTGTTAGGAAACAAATGGCATTCCCAGCAGTAGGCAGAGAGTTGCCTCATTTCAGGAAAGTCCAGTTTATTTCATCTGTGCATGCAGATTGGCAACATCTTACATCAGATGCAGGGAAAAGAAGTCACATCTGAAAACATCTTAGATCCATTCAGATCTTCTTGCATACTTGGGAGCTCTGTTCTGCTGGAAAATACTCATGTATTTGTTAGGCTTTCTGAGAAAGAGATACTTTGGAAGTACAGGGATTGGGAGTGAAGGAGCAAAAGAAGGAAAAAGAAAACTGATTTTACCTCTGCAATTTTGCCTTCATAATCATTGGTGAGCTGAATACACACATCTTCTGCCCTTAACTGACAGGCTCTTGCTACTTTGTCTTTCCATCTTATTTCACTAGCAGAGCGCCATGCTGCCCACACTTTCTTCATCAAAGCTGTCCGGAAATGTCTGTCTGCTATGCTATTTGCATATTCCTTAGGAAGTAAATACAACCATATCATACAAAAGTTCAGGACTGATTAAAAGTTCAGTACTCCAGTGTGGATGATTGTCTTACAGCTTATTACACAGACCACAGTAGGAACTCCCTAACTGAGTTACAGGTCCTGCAGTGAAGTGTTACACAAGCAGTGTCAGCAGCTCAGTGTTGCCTCTGCAAGCGTGCCACGGCACATTACTGACCCCACCACCACAAACTGTATTTGTGAACTCCACAACAGTGGTCTTACTCTTAGTTTAATGGCACTCAAACAACAACCTCACATATGAGGCGTAAGCAGGCATGTGTGAAGCCATTTGATGGGTATGTGCACATTTGGATTCACTGCAGGAATCATATAAAACCTGCAGTCACAAAGATTGCAGATAGTTAGCATAAAACACTCACCTTTCAAATAAATTTACACTTCAGGGTTGTTGAAAAACTACTTTAAAACAACTCTACTATTGACTCTATTTCAAAATAGTCAGCAAACAATGGGTTTTTTCCCATTCCAGAGGGTATTCTGACAGCAACATTCTTTTTAGAACTGATCTTTCCAAACAGTTATTTGACACTGTCAAACACATCAGAATAGAAACACCGTAATTTCTTCAAACTGTAACAGGAACCGCAGCAGCTCTGACTCTTTTGAGTTCAGAAGTTTCATTTTCATCGCATTTTTATTTTGTGCGCATACCTCTTGTTTGTTTTTAACATGCTGAATCCGCCACAGTGTAAACTTTCTCATCAGCTCTACTCTCTCCTTTTGCTTCTCTAATGCTTGGGTCAAGTTTGTAATTACCTGCAAAAATATTAACACTATTTCAATAGCCATGATCATTGTAAGGTCAAATAGAATGTACTTCATGTCTCAATTATTTTTCACTTAAAGCACTTGCTTTTAACGGATGTTTTCTACTGAAACTTTCCCTTACTCTAATAAAGCAAGAAACATTCAGAGTTCAAATCAGAAGTAAAATTCTTGTGGCTTCGACACTCAGATTGTGGCACTTCCATTGTGTAGTTTTAGGAGAAGTTCAACTGAATTGCTATTTCCTCCTACATTTGCTGGTTCCTGAGCTACTTTCTGATAATTAAATGTTACTGTAGCATAACATCAGAAGAATCTCTTATTTCAAAGAAGATCTTTATAAATCAGAAACATTTATATTAGAAGTTTTTTCACTGGTCTGAACAGAATAAACAAGCCAACTCGTTGCTACAAACTACAAAAATCTTATTAAGAATTGTTACTCTCTTTAGAAGTTCTCATGAAAGACATTATACAGGTTTATAGCAACTAAAACATTTGAGAGGCAAGATGTCCTACTGGACAGAGACTGCAACTGGGAACTTTTACCAGCAATCTCTAAATTTAATGAGTACACATAAAGCTGAGATTCCCCAACTAAAAATTAAGCCAGATACAATGCAAATTTGGTACACCAAATCTGATTTTTTCTCTATATTTCTAACTTCCTAAGCTAGATTCTGCCATCAGTCACATATGAGCAACTCCAATGGTCAACAGTGACCTATCACGGAACTTTGGGGAATAATGTAAAGTTATTTTAACTACAGAATAAAGATTGTTGAGAACAACATTTTATGAAAATACGTGCTAACATATGTTAACATTATATTGCATTTGTTACAAGTAATAATCATTGAGCATACATTAATGAAATGATGATACCTAAAACTAAAACAGAAAGCAAATTAAATCTATATGTTAATTACTTTCATTGAAAAAATGTCATATACTAACATAGAAGTCAATTTTTGATGCTGCATACATGGTGATACACACTAGAAGCCTTAGCCTAAGTCTATTTTTGTTAATTAGCATATTTTTGCAAATAAAAAGCATTTGAGATTTACAAGATGAAATAAGAATTTATAATACTTGTAATGTTAGCGAGGCTGATGGACTTTGGGTTATGTCCATATCAGGATACAGCAGTTATGATCATTATGGAGTGATATATGGAAGCATGGAAGCACTGCCACCTTCCATTCAGGTGGTAGCAACAGTAATTTTCTATTCAAATGATTTTTTTCTTAGAAATAGAACTATAAAATCAGCTGAAGAAATAATTTCTTTGGCAGCAGAAAAAAAATTAGAGCTTTCAAGGTATCATTGAGAATTACGGTACATTAAATACAACTGACATACAATGATATCCAACAGAATAAGATGTTAGAAATGTATACGCTGAAATAACCATGACACAGGTACTAGTTAAATTGTATAAGACTAATCCTGTTCTCGTAATGTTACAACATTTATATTTGCTTGGTCTGTAAGATTAGACTGTTTTCGAAATGGACACAGAACATCATCTTCATTCATATTTTAACTCCTGCAGTGTATGTTTTTTGAAAATGTCAATAGGAATTAGAAACCCAAACACCATTAAATGTTCTCAAGTACTAGGTTAAATGTTCAGGGTAGCAGTAAGAAGACTCAATTATGTTATGTGAGTGCAAAACTGCCAAGATTTTATATCCACTTTCCCAGTGCTAGTTAATTTTGAAGTTGTTTACATCGTTGACAGCAGGAAAGCGTAAATCAGAGACTCCAAATGCCCAATCTTAAGAATATGTACAAATGTAGAATTCTTAAGAATCCTAAAATAGAGGCTCTTCAACAGTTAGGAGACTGTTGCCCATTTAAAATTGAGGAAAACCGATCTAATTGAAAATTTAGAGGCTTTTAAAGTGTAAGAGTCAATAGACTCACCTAAGCCTGTGTGATCTTCATGAAATAAATAAGAAACGAGAGTAGATTATAGATTTAAGAAGCAAACAATGCAAAGTATGCACATATAATGTGTTTTCATGGTTAGTATAGACAACCTTATTAGCAACAATGATTATTTTTCTACTGTACAGTCTGAATGTATTATTTACTTCTCTATGTTACTTGCTTCAAAAATATTTTGTTCAAAGAGATGGTCCAAAAAACTTAGTGTGGATATTTTTAAACAGAGAGTAACTGTTAAAATATGAAATTGAGTTACTACCTCATCTTTCCTGCTAATAGAGATTTCATAAGTATGAAGTAACTCCTTCAGGTTTTCCATCTCATTCTGCAATTGTTTCACATGTGCGGCATGTTTCTCTCTCTCTTGTCTCATTTGAAGCTTGTGATGTTGAATCAAATTAAGTTTCCAGTTTTTCAGTTCAGTCAGAATATTTGTCTGAAAAGTTAAAAGGATGACAGTAATGCAATTAGTTTAAACTATTCCCTCCTCCCTATTATTTTAATCTTAAAACACATAGCAATTAAGGAGACACAAATATTTACAGTGATACCTTCATTACACAGGCTGTTTACAGCTATAAATATTACCAGACACAATGAATTATTGAATCTTGATATCTGAATATCCCTAATGGAGACAGCTATTCCGAAGTTCTTGAAACAATATATTCCATGCTATATATGCTTACGTGCAATATGCAACAACAACAAGAAACACCATTCTCCCAGCAATCACACTGCAATTTCTCCTGCACTCACTCTACAATACATGGATATCTGTGAATGATTTTTAAGGATTCCATACAATATAAATACCTTAAGACTTCCACTCCAGAGATCAAGTATATTTTCTATTTGAGTGAGTTTTTCCTCTGGTGAAGTTAATTCAATCACTGAGGTTTTGCTGACTTCTCTTGGACCATGTATGGACCCTTGTGAAGAACTTGCTTCTGAAAGAGCAGGTTGTTCCATATGGGCCTGCTTCACTGATGTTGAGACTAAAAATGAAACAAGAGAATAAGGACTAACACTCCGGAAAGGCTAATTGGTCCGCATTCTGGATGGAAGTCAGAAGCCAGGCAGCGGTGAAAAGGAAATATAATATTTATGACATCAGAAAACTCCTTTCCCCACATAAGAAAAACAATCCAATTCAAATACACGCTTCCTGGACACAAATACATTTAAACTGTCGGTCCTATTGTAACATTAGTAAATTCAGAAGTACTGCTCCTGTAAAATACAGTATCTTAATATAACTTGATTTGAAAGAGAATGATCACAGCAAGCACCAAAAATACAGTCAGAAACAACACCTCTAAGTAAAGGCTTCTTGACAATTAATATCTCAGGTCAAAAATATACTAACTTTTCCCTCTTTCCTTAATGAGTCTGTAAATGCCTGAGGTCTGTGGTGTTCCCTAGCAAATTCACAAAGGAGCCTGTGGGTATATTTCCATGTTAATACGTACCTGCATACATGTTTTTTAAAGCCTTCAATTTGTTCATCTAATGAGACCTTAAGCAATTTGAGAAAGGAATTATCTACCATGAACTTATATAATGCCTTACACAGTAAGTCCTCACTTTCAGGAGTTGTGGCTAGCTACCACTACAATAAAAGTTAATCCCTGCCCAAAAGCTAATAGGCATGCATTTGAGCTGAAAATAAAGTTAATATTTAAGTAAACTTGGGAAATAAAATATTGGTTTATATTTAGTTATTCCTTATAGAAAATTTGTTATTGCAGTTGACAACTGAATTTAAAAAAAAATGCAAAGAAGAGGTATTAGTAGATTCCTGTTAATAACAACAAACAGGACAACTTCAAAAGAATACTCTCTTCTTTTCACAAACAGAGGAAACCACCAACATTTTAGTCTTCACTTCTGAAAACAAACATTGTTTGATGGGTACTTTTTTTGGTTCAACCTAGAAGAGATAAGTTTAACTGTCACAAAGCAGTATCTTCAGTGGACACTAGAAAAGTATGTTTCTAATTTATTCAAGGCAGAGCCCGATGGTTGATACTCTTTCACAGTTGTTTTCACTGTTATATCTCCTGTCCCAAGGAAATGAGAAGAGCTGTCTGGCCAATACTCCCTGCCACGAAACTACTACACTCGTGCTCCAAAACAAGAAGGAAATAAGGAAAAACTGTGATGCAGAAGCAGTTACAATTCCTTTTTGGTATTGCTCTCAAGGTAATACACAACCACACATCGTAAAATTAACATCAGCTTGAGCTAAAGAAGTCCCATCTAACACACTATTTCTATAGACTAAATGCCCTATCCTATTACAGAAGCAAAAGACCATAAACAGATTATTCCCTATCACAGAGTATATTAAAGTCAGGCTTTAGCTTTTTTTCAGTTTCTCTTGAACATGACAGAAGTATTGCTTAGGTAGTGGCAGAATTTGAATACTTGTTGCTTGCGAAAATCTCCCAAATATGTGACATGGGAGACAGATGATCCAGATTACTTGAAATGCATCTAATTCATGTGATGAAGAATCTGCCTGGCATCTGACAATAAAATTATGTGGCACTGTTACCATTGTTAAATATTCACAGCTCTGTCCTTTACCACTTTTCCCCATTCCTGCACGCCACTCCTTCCTTCAGTTATGACATGAAACGAATGAAGCTTTATTTTTATTTTTAAGCTTTTACTACTTGGTTAGATTATGTAGATATCCAACCTACACAGCACAGTTTGTAAGATACTTTAAAAAAAAAAAAACCAAACCCAACAGAACAAAATGTAACCAATGGAAACAGGATATCAAAATAGACTGACAACTGCCATAGTCTGAGAATCACAGTACTACCAGTTCATCACTCTCTTCCCCTTAATTCTCCCTATGAAGAGATTATCCTAACATAGCTTTTATTTCTCTCATTTACCATAGGATGTATCATATCTTCATTGAATCCACCAAGTCTATCTGTTACACGTTTATATTATCATCTTATGGAATTCATCTTGGCCTTCCAGCATTGCTATAATTTTCTAGTTGTACACATATTAATTTAATTCTTATTTCTAATGCTCTCCTTCTGTCTATTCCTTCCATAGAATTATATGATGTCATTCAGTTACAGTTTGCTATGGCATCGAGGATATTGGAACCATTTGGATAAGGTAAGTATAGAAAGGTACTTTATTAAATAATCTCCACACACATTTACTGCAACGAACCTCTAGACAGACATAATAAAATTAGCTTTTTATCCAGATGTCTGTTACTGCTGTTGGGTTTTTCTGTGTTGGTCTAGTATCTGACTTTTTCTGCTTTTATTAAGTAAATAAGCTCTGACAGACTGTTCTCACACGTGACATGCTACTAGTGGCCCAAGCTGAGCACAGCAATTTGCTGAAATGTTCTAAGAAGTCTAATGGATATACACTGAGAACTGGCAGGCCTGAAGAGAAGAAATTTTTCCACTGTTTGGGTATGAGTCATCATTGCACATCTCTGCAACAAATAATTTACTGCTCCACTGTTAGTAATTTTCAAATTTAATCGACTAATCTGGTAACAAGAACAGGAAATTAAGTTTTATATTTCAAAGTCTAAAAGCATTTGGACACTGAACTGAATTGAACAGTACAGCATGTTTATTTCAATTACTTTTCTTATTTGACTGAAAGCTGTTAGGGAAGATACTATACTACTACTTAAGTTTCCTGCAACAAATAGAGATTACCAGTAATCAGACTTCTACCATCATAATGGTAGCATCCAGACCAAAGAATACTTCATAAACAGAACTTCATTTCAGAAGGCATTACATGGCATTGGAAACTCTGTTGGTCCCAATACCACCAAACCGAGAAGGGGAAAATACATTGAAAAGTTGAGAAGCTCTGCAGAAGAGCAAAATTTCAGGTTTTAACTCCATGCTCAGCACAGATATTAATTTTGGTTTACAGAGTTATAGAACACAGACCTAATAATTTATGATTTTGTTATTTCAACACAGCAGCAGCATTAAAGCCAAATGTCAAAAAGCTTGATTTTTAGAATGAACAAGCAAGTAATGCCAAAAGAATGATTAACCATCCTTCAGAAACAACCTGGTAAACAAACCCACCTGATCAGCCTTAGAGGTATAGTATTAAACTTGAATTTAAGCATTAGAGGTATAGTATTAAACTTGAATTTAACAGTTTTCTCACTGTTCATTCAAAGTCTTGTTATTACTACCATGAAAAAAAGAAGGTATTCTGAGGCCATTAACATTGTGGCCAACACTACTTCAATATACAATCACCATCAATCAGTACTAGTGATTGTATAGAAGAGTTCAAGATTTTGATCAGATATTTTCCTAAAGGCTGAAATAATCTTTTTACAACTGGATTGTTTCAAGCTCTGTCTCAAGGAGGTATGAGCCATCTCTCTCCCAGGTTGAGAAGACACAGTGATATTTTGAACAGCAAACACATATTTTGATAAAGTAGCAAAGTAAAGGAAGCTGGTTTAGAGCATGCAATTGATAGAAGCACGATGCGTCTGTGTTAATATTCTTTTCTATTCCCTGGGAAGTCCAGAAGCAACTTCCTTACTGTTTTTAATCTTTTTTTTTTCCATTTTGAAAATAACTGACAAATTGTATTTTGCAGGGTGCTGCCCTTTGCAAAGATAATAAGTATCTGAGTGGTTCCTTTTAATGAGCAATACAACCCTTTTAATGAGAACTACAATGCAAAATTTTGATCACCATCAAGTATAAGACTATTTCTTTGCCCTGTCTCATGACAATTAACTAGAGCTTGCAAATGACTATTCTGATTTGATAACACCAGGCATATTAAAAAGATAATGCTGTTCAAATATTTCAAGGGAAGCAACCAAGGGAATGGAATTTTGTTCTCTCACTTCTATGGCCATAAAAAGGAACAAAGACCTGATAGGATACATGTTTAGCCCCATGTCGTGGGGTGACCCTGGCTGGATGCCAGGCACCCACCAAAGCTGCTCTCTCACTCACCTCTGCAGCTGGACAGGGCAGAGAAAAAATAGTGAAGGGTTCATGGGTTGAGATAAGGACCAGGAAAGATCACTCATCAAATACCCTCATGGGCAAAACAGGCTCTGGTTAGAGATATTAATTGAATTTATCACTAACAAAATCAGAGCAGGATGACAAGTAAAATAAGACCTCAAAAATACCTTTCTCCCATCCTTCTCTCCTTCCCACCTCTACCTCCTCCTGTGGCACAGGGAGACGGGGAATGGGGGTTACATTGTTTCTCCCACTGCTCAGGGAGAGTCCTTCCCCTGCTCCAACACCTATGGGGTCCCTCCCACGGGAGCCAGTTCTCCATGAATTTCTCCAATGTGAGTCCATCCCATGGGCAGCAGCTCTCTGTGAGCTGCTGCAGTGTGGGTCCACTCTTTCATGGGGTGCAGTCCTTCACGGACAGGCTGCTCAGTGTGGGTCCCCCCCAGTGTCACAAGTCCTACCAGGAAACCTGCTCCAGCATGGGCTTCTCTCTCCATGGGTCTGCAGGTCCCTGCAAGGACCCTGCTCCAGTGTGGGCTTCCCAAGGGGTCACAGCCTCCTCTGAGACCTCTCCCTGCTCCAGCGTGGGTCTCCTTCATGGACTGCAGGAGCACGGCTGTCTCACCATGGTCTGCACCACAGGCTGCAGGGGAATCCCAGCTCCAGCGCCTGACGCACCTGCCGCTCCTCCTTCAGTGACCTTTATAGCTGTTCCTCTCACACATTCTCACTCCATTCTTCAGTGGTCACAATTAGAACTGTGCAAAACCTTTTTTTCTTCTCAAATCTCTTATCACAAAGGCATTACCAATATTTCAAATCAGCCTTGGCCAGCTGCACTCCCATCTTTTGGCGCTGCCAGAGACTGGCTCTGTCATACATGGAGGAAGCTTCTGGCAGCTTCTCACAGAAGCCATTCCTGCGGCACCCCCCCTACTAAAGCTTGGCCCAATACACCCCAGAAAAAAAATTACAAAGTAAGAGTATAACACCTCTGAAAGAGTTAAAGAGAGACAGGAGACTGGGTGGCTAGCTACAATTTTCTCTTCAGACAAGTATGATTGAAAATAGAATATACAGTCATGTACCAAGAGAGTGCACAAGTCTAGTGCTTTGATTCTGATATTCTTTCTTATGAACAGCAGTATTATACAGCACAAAAATTCCCTTACGAAACAATATTCCACTCAAACGGGGAGACAAAACTCTAAGCAGAGAGAGCACTCAGGACAATACCCAAATCAAAATTTGCTCCATAATAGAATTCCACATAGCTGGCCTTGAAATTTTCTACTGCTCTTTTAAAAACTGCAACTCAAGTTGAGAAACAGTTCCAGCAGCTGACATTAGCTGCTCTACAAATCAAGAGTTTTGCAAGCTACTTGAATCCTGGCAATCTGTGACTTACGATGTGACTGATCAATAATGGAAGAACATTCAGAGAAGATAAGCAATCTGCTCATGGAGCTCTGGGAAGAATACAGGGAGTGACCACAGCTGTTTTAAAGAAAGCTGAAGTTATCTCAACACAGGAAGGGGCTCTGAGTGGCCTTTGTTTTTCACAAAAGGCTGCAGGTGAGTGGATCAACTGGTTGTGTAAGTGGCCTTAGTTAATTTCGAACCCTGAATGCATTTCTGTGCTAGCCAGACAAGCATGGCTTGAGCCAACACAGTATAAAAACTCAGCAACCAGCAAAACGAACTTTTAACAGCAATGGACTTGAGCTGGCTTTAACCCACACAGACTTTCGCAGAAACTGGGGACAGCTTGTGTCATGACAGTTCATACACAGAGACTGGCAACAGGAGCCACAGCTGCACTGTGATCTGTGTATTGCAGACATTCTGCTCATGCTGTAATTGTTCGTGTAAGTTCTGCTCAGAATTTGGCTAACACACAGCTCATGCTGAGGCCTGGTGTATCCTGGGAATGGTGCCATGAGGTCAAGACGAGAGCAGCAGATAGCCAGGACAGGATGGACAGAAAGGCTAAAGGTCTTTATGCAGCTGTCATCACCTACAACTTGCCATCTCCTGCAGCCTCAATCCTTCCACACAGATTGTCTAGCACTTGCTTCAGAATCTACAAACATAAAGAAATAGTATTGACCAAACTTCCAAGTTGAAATGGATAAATATATCATTTGCTCCTCTAAACAGCAGAGATAAAGTCATCCACAAAGGTTCTAAAAGAGAAGACAAAAGGGAGGCTAAATATTTTTATAATTAAATAGAATTATAAAGAATAGAAGTTAGTTTAAAGTTAATTTTTCCTGATTATGCTTAACTTCCTAGAAAAGAAATAATGCAGGTGTGATTGTTTACTATTGCTTCTGAAGCAAAACTAACAGCAAAGCAAAATTCTCAGTCAAAGCAAATTCTCAATCTAAATGCTAGTGACAGAAGCAAACAACACATAATCACAAATATCAATGTTACTAATGCATCACAGTGAAGACACTAAGTTCAGAGTCCTAAATAGCAAGCAATAAAATAAAACTAGAATAACAGGATCGAACTAAAAGAGCAAGAATGACATTCATGTAGTGACATGATTAGTCATTACAAAAAGTCTTTTTAAGGTAATTCTCCCTTCCAAATAACCGTTGTTTTAATACGCATTTCTCTATCACAGCGGTAGAAGTATCAGAGCAAAACCAGCTGTGACCCATCAAATTTCAACAAAGTATACTGTAAGTAAGGGTATCCCTTTTACTGTTATTACACCAACCAATTGTTAAACATCTGCACCACAAAATACAAAGAACTGTCAGCATATCAATGCTGTCATCTAAAAGCGATGTCAGAGAGAAAGAGAGAGAACCCTTCAGGGAATATGCCTTTCCAAATTTCCAGTTGTGCAAAACACAAAGGTACTACAGATGAGGTACATATACTTTTCAAACTGAAGCTATTAAAAAAATGTAAGCCATAAAAGTTGTATCATTGTTCTTTTAAGCTCAACACACAGCCTTGGGCATACTACCTGGAGTTTTATGGTGACTGGTATCATCTGCTAGCCTTGAAGCTCTGTCAGCTGGTCTCTGTTCTGAGGCAGGTTCTGGCAACTTTGAGACACACTGTTCAAACCTTGGAGTCACTACAGTATAACGAAACAGCTCTTCATATTCATCCTGTTGCAAAGTGGAGACAAAGAATTATAAAACTACAATTACGTTTTTAAAAATTAGGCATATGTAAGAAGAAGTCCAAATTATTTTCTATAATTTTGAGAGGCTTTTTTATTATTATGGCGAAAACTAAGAGGATTTCCCTTCAAGTTGCAAAAGTGAGCTGTTTTCCTACAATAACAATAATTTAACTTTCTCTTGTTTAATGTTCACATGCCTTCTGATTACAATTAGATGCACTGTAATAGTTGCACAGAAAGACTCTGCCAGATGCCAGAATTGTATACTATAATAGGCATCTAAAACAAAAACAAGAACTGGCAGAAAACTCCAGTTCCAGATCATGTAAGTTATTAATCGCCCAGTATTATTTCTAATCACTACTACTAGTGCTTCAAAGAAAAACATGTATTTTTATAGCCATGACAAAGATGCTACTGAACACAGTCACACTTCCCATTCTGTAACATCACAATTTCTTTGGTGGAAGTTGTAAAGCCATCATCAAAAGAGATTTGGTTATACACAATTTTGTTTAGCGTAGCTATAATTATTCTCACTTTATATTAATTATTTTTTAAATTATACAGGTATATGGAATGTGTATATATAACTAAGAAAGAAGCTTTCTTGTTAAGAAGTTATAAACCTATCTAAGTGGTATGTGGCATTATACTATGCACCAAAGTAAGCCAATTAATATTTTTTTGAAACCCTCTAATGAAACAGATATTCAGGATGAAGGTATTTGGTGTTCATTGTGAAACTGTAAACAATCTGAATTATAGATTAAACATACAATCCAGTAATTAATTAAACAAGTTCCAGTAGCAGTTACATATTAAAACCAATCAAATCTACTAATTAAAGTTTTGGAAAACAATGCCCATTGGAAAATACTAAGCCAGGTCACAAGCAGTTATTTTTTCTTCATTTAGTGTTATCACACTAGTTCTGCTCAGTATCCTAATGAGGTCAAACCTCAGAAATCAAGTGTGAATTCAAAAATTAATTTCCCCTTCAAGCCAGGGAAAGTTAGAGTGAAAACAATTAATAAAAAGTATCAACTATGTGTAATATGTTTTTTGAATCTAATAACTGAAAAGGATAATACTTCAAAACTTTCAGTGTAACTTCTATATTTTTGTGTGTTTCAATTAATTAGAGAATTTAAGAAGCTAGGTTTTGTACATTTCAGTTGAATTGTAGTTTCCATCAAAATGTCCATTTCCCATCTTCTCATCTACCATGTTCAAAGTAAAAGCCTAAATAAATGTATATGAAGCTATAGAATTACAAATACATGATGTATCTTTTGGATAAGCAAGTGTGTCACATTCCATGTAAAAGGTATATATTTAGCTGCAAATCAACAAGTTATCAAATTTTCCATAGCCGTATCTTTCTAAATGTATACCATTTAGATTTTATAAGCTATCGAAAGAAGAAAACAGATATCTTCTGATCTGTTATTCAATCAGGAACTACATGGAACCATACAAAATTCCTTGCAGCAAAATTTCAGCTGAGTAAAAAAGCCAATATTAGCCTGAACTAATATAAATTAAATGATGCTGCAGAAGACATTAGATCACACCTCTGTCTTCTTCAAAAAGATCGTGTAACCAAATAGCAACTTAAAACCAATTCTTCCCCACAAACAAGTTAGTTGTCAGACAGAGCTGATCCAGCTGCTTCCATGATTATCTTAGACAATTCAAAGGACATAGTAGGTTAGATATCAGATGCAAGTTCATGGCTCACTTTGAGTCACCCAACTTATTCATTACCACACAATCTGTCCTACTAAAGACATGCCTAGCACTCAAAATACACATATCAAGTTATGGTAGAAAATGTCTTTCAAGTTCTAACTCTAGTTTTATTAAAACCCAAAGAATCCACTCTGTACAGGAATACGCACGCTTACGCGCCAACAGAAAGTGTCAATAGACAGCATCCAGTCACAAACCTGGAAATAAACGTTTATAAATTACAACATTACAACACTGTTGAAATGAAGTTCAAAGGTAAATATTAAAGAAAGCACAGTATCCCAGCTGTAACCAGAAACTTAGACACACAAAAAAAATAATCCTAGAGATGGCAGTGGGAATATGTATGGAAACATTGAGTGATTAAGTGTATTACCTCCATCTTAAACACACCATAACAAGCACGCTGCAACTGGAATGCAATACACTTAAAATAAAACCATAATAAAATAAAATTAACAATATATCTTTGCTTTACTATCTTGGTTCTGCCTTAAACAAAACTTTCAAGCTGTTTTGTCAACTGCAAACAATTCTGTTCACATATAAAATTAAGAGGAATATAGTTCTATGACCTGAAGGTCAGTGGAATTTTGACCATTTAATGCCTTGGTTTTGTAGAAGTAAATGTAGTGATGCAAGTGGCACAAATGGCACCAAAAAAAATCAGACTTTTTTGATAATTTTTTTTTCTTTTTAAGACAAAAATATACAGGTACTGCAAAGAATTGCAGTCAAGGTTACTAAACAATATGACAAGAACAGATGGAAGAGTTAAAGTCTTGCAAAACCCAGTTATAAGTAATGGAAATTCTCTAAGAGCCAGTGGATCTCTTTGTAAGGAAAAAGTAATAATCTGGTCTCTATTTAAAAGCAACGCATTATCAAAAAGGCCCAATCAAACAAAACAGAATAGACCTTCCAAAATTATCTAAAAGGAGTAGAGTACTTCCCTGTCAACATTCCAATCGATCCGCTGTGACCCCAGTTTTTCTTTTTCAACAGTAACAAACTCCTACCAGGGGTAGCTTTGGGCTTGTCTAGTTTGGAGAAAAGAAGGCTGAGGGGCCTCTTTGCTCTCTACAGCTTCCTGAGCGGGGGAAGTGAGAGATGCCCATCTCTTCTCCCTGGGATCCAGTGATAGGATACATGGGAATGGTTCAAAATTGTGTCAGGGGAGGATCAGATTTGATGTTAGGAAGCATTTCCTCACTGAGGGCCATCAAACACTGGAATGAGCTTCCTAGGGAGAATGGTTGACGTCACGAGCCTGTTAGTGTTTAAGAGGCATTTGGACAATGCTCTCTAATAACATGCTTTAACTTTTGGTCAGCCACAAAATGGTCAGTTTGTCCAATTATTGATGTAGGTTACTTCCAACCAGAACTATTCTACTGCTCTAAGCATGTTTTCATTTGCAAAACAGTTGTTCATTAGTGTAAGTTTATCATTCTCTACAAGGTGGTCTTGGAACCTCCTTGATAATCAACAAGATCATAACAGAAAATCCTGGTCCTTCAAAATATGTAGCGTGACGTTTTATCTTGTTCTCTGGCTACAAAAGCACTGGAAACACAGATGCATTACTATTCTTAAACAAAGATTACGAAAAGTTATCCATGAGATATGAGCACAAATAGAGCAGTATATGAGCTGCAGAAATTAATTGCCTCTAAAAATGCAGTTTTAGAGGTACAAGTCAGTCCACATAGTAAAAAAAGAAAGAAGAAAACCCCTCAACTAAACAGTGCTGCTGCTGTTTATGCCCATTTCACCAGGTGACGAATGTGGAGACCCATTTCTACAGGGCAACCAGCAAAACCTGTTATTGTCAAAACTGTCCTGGTTTGGACTGTATCCTACCAAAGGAAAAAAACACACAACCCACTGTTCAAATAGGAATAACCAATTATTAAATGATGCAAATCTGCTGCTTTTAAAAAAATAGTACAAAGACTTTATCCAATATCATTGCATCCACTTGAAAGAATGATGAGCACAAAAACGGAAACCCCCCAGTATTATAGTTACAGCATATCCTGACCTATTTGACGCACAAAGTAAAACAAAACAAAACAAAAAGCAGTTATTTCCTTTCTGTGATTAACTTGGGCATAGTACTACTCCAAGGCAAATAAATCTATTTTAAAAAATTCAGTTCTTACAACATCATGGGGGAAGCCTAAAATATAGTTACACTTCGTCTCTCAAAAATGATGGGTTTCTATCCTACTGTGTCAAATTCTGGCATCTTCATAAGATTCATCACAAATGAAGAATAACACTTGAAAAAAAAGGTAAGAAAACTACCTATTTTACTTGCAGCTGCTCAAACTCTAAAGTTTAGATAAGAATTTTTACATAAATTTCTTGTGAAATGCACAAAAGGGGAATCTAACTGAACATATTGTAATACCCTTTTTTTTGCGGTCTACTTTGTTTCTTTTCACGAACATTTTTATTATTTTCCTGTATATGGAAAATGCAAAAAAGATGCACAATTAGTTAGATTTCCTTGTAGTTATCCTTTGCCAAATAAAATGCCGTGACAGTAAATCAAATTATATTTCCTACCTGAGGATCTGAAGAAACAGAACTGTCCTGAACAGAGTCTTTTGGCAAAACTGGACTTGTGCTTTTCTCCTCATCAGATGACATTCTGCACAAAGTAAGTCTATAAAACAGTAGAAGCTGAACTTCATTTTTTGGTTTCAGTACGTAAATATATACTCATCAACATTTTCCCCAGAAACAGAGATTCTGTTGTAACAACTGGATCAATGCCCATTCTGTGCACTAAACTGATTGAATAGTCTCATTATATAATGCTAGGCAGGAAACTGCCTGATCCAAACCACACTCAAAGTCATGGAAATACTTTAATTAACTTATAAGAAAACCCCAAGGAAAGACCCCAAAGCAACAATGTCAGTTGTTGCAGTTAGAGGTACCCTCTTGTGTCAATCCCTCATTTTATTCACACAGTACTGTTTTTGAGCTTTTCAGGCTGTTTCAGCACAGAATTCCTCCAGAGCAACATAAGAATGCATCATGTGCCCACTCACTAGACAACCTCAACCACAGCCCAAGATGAGATGATGCTCTGAACACTCCTGTTCAATACCCTGAAGCCTAGTGGTCAACATCAGTCTCCCACCATGTTTTTGACTTACAGGCCCAGGAAGATGAACAGATATGGAAGGATAAGTAATATCTCAGGTTCAATAAATGTCAATCATTCCAGCAATTTCTAAGCAAGACAGTGAGGCATTCTTTGAGTATTTGGGAAGTAGGCGATGTTGAAGAATTGATAAGAAGCTTGAAGACTTTGTGAAAGATATATGTATCTTTTAATAAACTACAGCCTTGAATAGGTCCTTCAGTGAAGAACTGAAGCTCTTGTGATAAGATTTGACAGAATACGGGGAAAAGGACTCTAAAGGATATAGGGGGGAGGGAAAGATGAAAGAAATTACAAAATGAGGGGAAACTGAATATAAAGCAAGGTGAATTTGTTAATGAATGAAGGGCAGAGTGATATAGGTGCCTGATGCACATGAAAGACAATCAGACAGATTGAGCAGGGAGTTGTCAGGAGAGACGGCATACCACCATAAATAACCAGAGGAACTGACTGACTGTACATTGTAGCAAACAATTCGCAAGGAAAATTTATTTTTAGAGAGATCGTTACAACTGTCAATTATAATATTCTCAGTTGTTTTTTAAACAGATGCATTTTCTGACAGAAATGTAAGTTTTAAATTGCTAGTTGTACTGTCATTAAACTGGCAGGAATACCCTTCTTAAACACAATCAGTGTTTCTCAAAGTATCAAAACCCCCACATACCTCTCTATATAGGAATACAGATAGAAATCAATTATCCTTCTGCTCTTTGAGCTGTTCTAGACACTGATTCTTCCTGCACCACAAAAGCTCTCTCTGCCATGGATATTTTTACACCTTTCAGAATGGCAAGCTCACTTCTGTGCTGATGACGGACATCTGAAAAATGGTATAAAGACAATTTCAAATGCTGAGATTTCCTGTAGCTCAAGGTTCAAAAGACATGACTACCATCTTCCTACTTCCTGCTGAGCCCTCATATAACAATCACATTTTTTAAATACAAAAAATGAAGTCTAATGAAGGTTTACTTTGTACTTTTTACTCCCGTACACCTGTGTGTAGATGACAGGAGAAATGCTACCTTCGTCAGCTCCACCTTTTTCACTGCCTCCTGCTTTGATAAATTTCTTCTTTCCTCTTTCACATGACCTATTCCTCATATATACCCTTGATTTTATCCTCTCTACATAATGAAATAGTGCTATACTAGCACTCTGTCTTCTTTTAGCTGATAAATTCTTTCAATACCAAAAAATACTTCATGAATGCTAAAAAGTCAACTTCAACTTCATATGCTTCCCTACATAGTTTCTCAAATTGTGGATCCTGACTACTCTAAAAGCCCTGGATGCATTCAAAGGTGTGTGCGCATTAGGGAAGATCACAAAGAACCAACTGTCTGGAACTTACAGGAATTAGATGTGTATTTGCAGCCAGAAGTTAGAAATCTTGTTATGCCTTCTCTTCTCAGTACACTTCCAAAGAACTAAACTATTGATTTTTCTGAGAAACGGGATGGCAAATGGAGTTCCTTGTGAACACACACAAGTCCAAGGAAGTGGAAAAGAAAGGTTTTTACTGAAGTTTGTTCAATAACTTAAGACCACTGTCCTGACTTCTGTTTACAGTTCTCTAACATCATGACCCTGACATGCTACCTAGTGGATCTCATTCTCTACTTATCACTGAAACTACTCTCTGGTCTTACAAAACTCAAAAGGTTCCTTCGTCACAAGTGACAAAGCAAAGTGATGTCAGTCACTCCTCACATGGCTTCCCCTCAAGGCCCTTCACCACCTTTGCTGCCCTCCTTTGGATGATCTCAAATAGCTGAATGTCTTTCTTATATTGTGGCACCCAGAACTGCCCCCAGCACTGGAGGTGAGGCTGCCCCAGTGCAGAGCAGAGCAGCACAATCCCCTCCCTTGCCCGGCTGGAGATGCTGTGCCTGATGCCCCCCAGGACAGGGTTGGCCCTCCTGACTGCCAGGGCACTGCTGACTCATGTTCAGCTTGCCACAGACCAGGACTCACCAGACCCCCTCAGTGGGACTGCTCTCCAGCCTCTAATTTCCCAGTTCGTTCATACATCCAGGGTTGCCCTCCCCCAGGTGGCCTTTCTGCCTTTGAGAAAATAAACAGCCCTACCTAATTTAGTATTGTCAACAAACTTACTTAGTATACCTTCAAGGCCTGCATCCAAGTCAATTAAGATGCTGTTGAAAAGCACCATGCCTAAGGTGGAGCCCTGTGGAATGCCCCTAGGGAGAGGTCCCCAGTCTGATGTCACTCCATTCACTGTAACCCTCTGTGCCTGACCCGTGAGCCAGTTGCTCACCCCTCGCACAATGTGTTCATCCAGCTGTGTGCTGGACATTTTGTCCAGAAGGATCCTGTGAGAGACAGTACCAAAAGCTTTACTGAAATTCAAAAAGATAACATCAACTGGCTTCCCTTGATCAAGTAGGTGGGTCACCTTGTCATAAAAGGGAATTAAGTTTCTCAGGCAGGACCTTCCTCTCATGAACCTATGCTGGCTGTGACCGATGACTGCATCAATGCTGCAGACCAAAGCAAAGAACTCTTCTCTGCCTTGTCTGTATCCCTGTTTGTGAGGTGACCATCCTCATCATGTAACAGGCTCATGTTATTTCTGGACTGCCTTTTACTATTGACCTATTTTAAAAAACTGCTTTTTCTGTCCTCTACAGTACTGCCCAGCTTCAAGTCTGATTGAGCTCTGACCACATGAATTTCCTCTCTGCTGTGGAGCGCTGAATCTCTGTACTTCTCCCATGTAACCTGACTTTGCTTCCACTGGGCATATGCTTTCCTTTTTTGCCTTAGCTTCAGAAGATCCCTGCTCAGCCAAGCTGGCCTAAGAATAGCTTGTCTGCTTTGATCTCAGTGAACAAGCACTAAGTCCCACAAATTATCAGGTAAGTTCCTAAAAGAGAAATCGAGGGATGTTAAGACACTACCTCTGGGTCAGTAAGCTAATTTGCTAAGCTGTAAATCATTACATGGTGAAAGACAAGTGAGAAGAACATCCTCAAGCTTACCAGGTTCTTCTAAACTTACCCAAGCATCTGCCAAAACATATGTCTGACTGCATTAAAGACAGATTCCTGCTAACAGCAGCAGTTTCTTCCAAACCATAAGTATACAACTGCAATAGTAACACTGCTACTTTTAAGAAACAGGATGCAACTATAAACATCTTGATCTGACTCACCATTATTGCTCTCCTCTTTAATTTTGAATAAATTAAGCTGTGCTCAGGTTTTTGTGGGTTTGGTTTTGTTTCTAACTAAAGGTTATGCTTTCCAAATAATTTAATGTTTCATTCAGATCAGAAGACTCAACACCTATGAAAGAGAATCATGTAGTGGGTAAAGGCAGGAACAGACCACAGTGGGTCATGTAGTCAAACCCTCCTGCTTAAGCAGGGTCATCCTAGAGCACATGGCACAGGGTTGCAGCCAGGTGGTTCTTGCATGTCTCCAGTGAGGGAGATTTCACAATCTCTCTGAGCAATCTGTTCCAGTGCACGGTCACCTGCACAATGTAGAAGTTCCCCCTCATGTTCAGGTGGAACTTCCTGTGTATCAGTTTCTGCCCATTACCTCTTGTCCTATTGCTTGGCATCACTAGGAAGAGCCTGGCTCCACTGCCTTGGCACCTTCCCTTCAGACAATTATAGATATTGATGAGGCTTCCTCTCGGTTGTCTCTTCTTGAGGCTGAACAGGCCCAGCTCCCTCTGCCTTTCCTCCTAAGACAGATGTTCCAGTGCCCTTAACATCTTTGTAGCCTCTGCTGAGCCACTCCAGGAGCTCCATGTCTCTCTTGTCCTGAGGAGCCCAGAACTGGACACAGCACTCCAGCTGTGGCGTCATCAGGACTGAGCAGAGGGGCAGGACCACCTTCCATGACCTGCTGGCAATGCCCTTCCTAATGCCCCCCAGGATACCATTGGCCTCCTTGGCCACCAGGGCACTCTGCAGGCTCATGGACAGCTTGTTGTCCACCAGGGCCCCCAGGTCCTTCTCTGCAGAGCTGC